>JAPQRP010000024.1:30836636-30859439 GCA_037367295.1 Apogon hyalosoma | reverse complement strand
GCTTGAATTAAGCAAAAAAATCTTGAATTAAGTAAAAAAAAAAAAAAAAAAAAAATCTGCCAGTGGAACAAGTGAAAATTATCTTGGTAAGGTTTCTTGAAATAAGATTTTCAAGATTTACTGTCTGACATTAAGTTCTTGTCTTATGTCTTGTGTCTTATTTTAAGTGCGATGAGATATTTTGACTAGAAATCGGAAAAATACACTTGGTAAGATTTTGATTTTTGCAGTGTGTTAAATAGTTTCTTTGGTTTGATAAGTGATAAATACTTAAAGCTTGGTTCATTTGTGACTGAGATGAAACCAAAAAAAAAATACAGTTTGTTACAGAACGCAAACCTTTTTTTTTTTTTTTTTTTTTGTGATTTTAATGTATCCCGGAAATAAAAGCCGCTCCGAAATCAAAACACACTCGACAGACGTACAGTACCGTTTTCCTCTAAACCTCGCTCGTGAAACGCACATAAACAATATCGCAGATGACAAGTCCCTTCAGCCATCTGTGCGACTGCGACATGATGCCAGTGTCAGTCTCGGGAGGCGCGTGAAGAAAAGCACTGAGCTTAAATTAAATTAGATCTAGTCCTGACAAACTCAACCCATGGTATCACTGCTTCATCTGCTTTTGATGGTGCCAGCCTCAGACGTGGTGTTGTTGTTGTTTTCCTCTGTCGGTATCTGTCATGTTGTGAATTGCATTTCAAAGTAATTAGGGCTCGTAAATTTTCTCTGGTGAAAGCCACGAGGTGTTACTACAACTGTAAAGCTTTTGTAATCCTCCTGATCCAAGTGGAAATAAACACTCAGCCTCCAGCTTAATGTGATTTTCAGCTGTATGTTTATGACAAAACCCAACAGTTTAAAAGACAAAGAGACTAAAAAAAAGTCAGAGAAAAACTTACATCAAGCGGCCTTGATTTCCCCAAACATTTGCTTGTAAGCTCAAGTGTTTATTATTAGTTCTAAAAAACATATGTGATTCCTGCGCTGTAACCACACTAATTAACTACAAATATGACAAACCTGTACTTTACAGAAGTATTTCATTACATGCACTGGAAAAAAAAAAACTCTAAATCTTCCCAAGTGTATTTTTCTCATTTCTAGTCAAAATATCTCATCCCACTTAAAATCAGACATAATCGCCTAAAGAGTAACTTTTCAGTGAGATATAAGAACTTATTTTTAGACAATAGATCTGGAAAATCTGACGTCAAGAAATCTTACCAAGATCATTTTCACTTGTTCCATTGGCAGATTTTTTTTTTTTTTTTACTTAATTCAAGATTTTTTTTTTTTTTTTGCTTAATTCAAGCAAAAAATCTATATCTCACTGAAAAGTTGCTCTTTAGGTGATTATGTTTTATTTCAAGTGTGATGAGATATTTTGACTAGAAATGAGGAAAATACACTTGATAAGATTTAGATTTTTGCAGTGTGGTACTTTATATTTCTACTCCATTAGATTTCAGAAGGAAGTATTTTTCCTCCAATACATCTACTGGACTCTTAAAGTTATAATGCTTGAAAAAAAAGTTATATGAACAAATATACGAACAAATGATACGTGATTTGTAGTACTAATCTATTCAGTAATATGCTGATTATCTAAAACTGACTCCTCATTGCATGTATCTGCTGGTTATGATGCTCTGTAATAATATACCACATGAAGTGCCATTCTGCATGAGAGGCCCTGTTTTGTTTTGTTTTACTTTTGCTAGCAACTTTTTTTTTTTTAATTCAAGTTTTTTACTTGATTTTGTAATGGGGAATTTACATGTTTTATATTCAGATGCACATATAACATTTTACAATTTTTTTTTGTTTTTCAGAAAAGAACAAAACAATCTATCTGTACATTTAATTTTCTGTGTATATCTCCAGTGCCTTCACTTCTTGTTTTCTTATTCCACTTTTTTGAACAACAGAACAGTAATAAAAAAATAATAATAATAATAGCTAAACAACAGTGGGTGGGTTTGTTCCTTTTTAGTGTTCATATAGTCCATCCATGGTTTCCAGTATTCCTCAGATCTGTCATGTTCTAGTCTCAATGCAAATGTGAGTTTCTCCATCTGGGAAATTTCTTTAACAAGTTCTATCCAGTCTTCTAATGTGGGTAATTTATCAGTCATCCATTTTCTACTGATTACTTTCTTGCTAGCAACCAACATGATATTCAACAGATACTTTTTTTGTTTTTTTTTAAAACAGAATCCTTTTATACAGTCTGGTTGTTTGCCGAAGAACGTAGTTTCAAAATGTAAAGGAAACCTTGCCCCAATCCCTTTATCAAAGCTGTGTTTTATTTTCTCCCAATATAGAGATAGAATTTAGGACCGCTCCAGAACACATGATGGTGATGAGCCTTATTCAACTCGCATAAACTCCAACAAGATGTGTCCAAATTTGAACCTCTCTGTGGATAGTAACTTTTAATTGCATTTTGATTAAAAATAAATAACACTTTCCCTGATGTAGCTCAAAACTCGCAGTGAATGATCACCCCCATTTGTTTCCCAAGAAAAAAATAAAACTATTGATGAGTGAAAATGAGTAATGACTATTTAATTTTGACACCATTACCTGGTGCCAGAAGGTTGTTTTTCTTTATGTAAAGACATTTCCACCATACCCCTATAGCATATAGTGGTCAGTGAAATTCATCATGTGTTTAACACCCAAAAGTCCCCCCGAACAAAATTACACACCTTCTATTTCTACTTTAGCTCAAGTAAAGCATCAAGTAAAGCATCTGAATGTCTTTTCCACCAAAATTAAGCAGAAACAGTGAGTCTTTTTTGCTCCACTGGTTCATTCATCTCAGTGTGTGAAAAATAAATTGCCTCATGCGGTGTAATTACAGAATTAGTGAAGACACCCAAACTCAACTACAGTCGCGGAAAAAATTATTAGACCACCGTTGTTTTCTTCAATTTCTTGTTCATTTCAATGCCTGGTACAACTAAAGGTGCATTTGTTTGGACAAATATAATGAGAACAACAAAAATAGCTCATAGTAGTTTCATTTCAGAGCTGATATCTATCCATTTTCCATGTTTTTCTTAATAATAAACTAAATCACTTCAGTTCTTACATCAGTATCTATGGCATTGTACTGACAAAAACAGTGCTTTTATTCATCCCATGTTTTCTTTTCAGTCTGTTTTAGTCATATGATACACACAGGAGTTAGTACTTGATTGCATAAGCACTGTTTTTGATGACTTTTGATGGTCTATTCATTTTTTTTTCCACGGCTGTATATGACTAGATAATTGATGAGTTATTCATTCAGTGAGAGGAACTAAAAAAGCAGATGTTATTGTACTTCATTAATGTCTTTGCGCATTTGCGTCCTGAGGACACAGGGGAGCGTCTGCTGCATGGTGTAAATGGTCAACATTTGTTGAACAGATTATGCAAATCAACTGGATAGGTTTTGTAAGGCTACTCCTGAGTGTGACCTTTGACTGTTTCTGCCCCCTTGTGGTAACAGATTGCTTCATGCAGATAGTGGTGTCTTAAAAGTTAATATTAGTTGATTATTTGAAGCTCAGAATGTAGGTGAATGATTAATAATTTAGTAAATAAGAAACTTGAAGATATTTCTATGACTTGCCATGCCATAAAAATTAGGATAAAACTGTGTAAATCATGACATTTGAGAAACTAACGGTCATCCTTTTTACTTGGTTAATCCCTCTTTCTGTAGCTGCACTTGTATTTATGTTGTGACTGTTTACAGCATAGGTTACCTATTACACCGGCTGTTTCAATATTCTTATATAATGAAGCTGCTGAACACACGTTGTGAATATATTCTGAATCGCTCCTGTTTGCTGACAGTGCCCCTGTTTTGTAGCTCATTGTCGTTTGATGGGAACAGTCATTAAAAATTTAACCAGCAACCTGTCAGATGCATCTTAGGTACAAGGAGGAGGGTAAGAAAGCGGTTACCAGAGAAACAACCTTCTTTTGAGTCCTGAAAACAGGATATTAAAGCCGTGAAGCAGCTCCGGAGGCTGCAGCCGCCGCACGGTTACATAAGAGCTCAGCAGTCAAGGTCAGAGGAAGGTTACTCATCCGGCGGCCACACAAACCCAAAGGAGCCGGTCAGGAGCTAGAATTCATGATATAATAATGTGGAACCTGCCGCTGATTTATGTGTGATGTCATTGTGTAATCACAGACAAGACTCTCCGTATGTCTGCGGTGTGTCTGATAGAGGAGAGGCAGAGAATCAGGGCTTGTAAAAGGAAGTAAAGGATGCTGAATGTGCTGTTTGACTGACATAAATTACAGGAATCTGCTTCCATTAGGACTAATCTGATTTAACAGTGTGACATTACATAATAGGATTGACAGTGCTCGTTTGACAGTCATTGCATGTATTTGCAAACATGTAATTTGGGCAATTTACTCTTAAAGCTCCTTTAAATTTTTTTTTTTTCACTTGAGTTTTTACTTAATTTTTCTATATACATATTTAGCAAAAAAAACAAAAAACAAAAAACGAACCAGCCAACCTTGCTTGGGTACATTCCACACATTACATTACATTTGCATTATCCACTTTTTCCACCGTTCTGAGCTCTGTAAACAGTCCATTTATTCCACTTTTTGTCCATTTGTGCTTCCCTTTTGTCACCCTTTTCATCGTATATATTCCTTCAATAATTGCCATCCACTGGTCCTGTGTTAGTGGTTCTGTCTTTCCCCAGTTCCTTGTAATAGCTTTTTTGCAAGCTACTAAAAGTACCTTAACCAGGCATATGTCGTTTCCCGTTACATTTCCATCGGACAAGTTACACAAATAGTCCATCACAGCACATTGGAATCTCCTACCCCATGATTTGTTCTAATACTCCACACACCATCTCCCAAAACACAGTTATTTTACCACATTTCAAAAAAATGTGTGTGATCTGCATCAAATTCGCCACATTCCCTTCAACATTTCTGCTGTCTGTTTAACTGCTTACTTTTCTTCTTAGGTTTAATAAAGAAACGCACTAGATTTTTCCAGGAGAACTCCCTCCAGATGAACTAGTGGATGTTTGGTGTATCTTCCACATACTTTCAGTTAGTTTTGGCCCGTGACACATTACAAGACGTTAATGTGTTTATGCATTTTCTCTTCTATACCGTTCTTTTACAAACTCCTACTAGATCCTTCCACATTTATAAAGCTAAATCTCGAGTCTCTTTGCGCTGACATTATGATGATAATGATGTAAGTACGTTAGCGCAAAGAGACCATAACCATTAATCTCATTCTGGATGCAGTGAAATTAAATCTATACTCTTGACACATCCTGTATCAAATTCCGGTTTCTATAACAACAAAAGATAAATTCCTACAGTTGTCTCTTTACACGTGAAGCAGTTTTCCACCTGATGAAATGGAGTGTTCATCTAATTTTACCTCTGTAGTACTAGTTGCAAACTTTGTTTCATTTTAAGCAGTATGTGAAGAGCAGGATTATCTGATATTTTTTATCTTAAAGTTTACATTTTTTTTGGCTTTTTTTTTTTTTTTTTTTTGTACTGACATTTCACTTCTAATTATGCATAAAACTGATATGGAAAATGTTTTTATGCCCAGGTAGCTGTTTTGAAGTTTTAGACAGAACAATCTGTGCTGAATGGGCATTTTACAGAATACACAGCCTGGCCAAAAAAAAAAAAAGAAGAAAAACTGATATTTTGTTGGAATGCCTTTAGCTTTGATTAGAGCACAAATTTGCTGTGGTGTCATTTTGATAAGCTTATGCATAAGCTTACAGTTACAGAAAAAACTATTAGACCATCAAAAGTTATCAGAAACAATGGTTATGCAATCAGGTGCTAACTCCTGTGTGTATCATGTGACTAAAACAGACAGAAAAGAAAACATGGAATGAATGAAAACACTGTTTTTGTCAGTACAATGCCATAGATATTGATGCAAGAACTTAAGTGATTTTGGTTATTATTAAGAAAAACATGGAAAATGGATAGATGTCGGCTCTGAAATTAAACTCTTATGAGCTATTTTTATTGTTATGATTATAGTTGTCCAAACAAATGTACCCCGCAATAAAATGAACAAGAAATTGAAGAAAACAAGGGTGGTCTAATCTTTTTTTCTGTGACTGTATGTTGCAACATTTATTTCTGTCCAAGGTCTTGTATTGATGATGGAGAGTCAGACCTCTGTGTAAAGTCTTCACCACATCCCAAAGATTTCCAATGGGGTTCAGGTCTGGACTCTGCAGCAGCCAATCCATACCTGCGCTCCTTTGAACCACTTTCACAATCTGAGTCTGATGACTCCTGGTGTTGTCATCATGGAACATGTCTGTGCCATCAGGGAAGAAAAGAAAAAAACGATGTTCAGTTCTGCAGGGTGCTTGTGCAGGTCTTGAAAGTTGTAAAAAGTATGGAATTTTGAAAAGCTGTATTCCAGACCTTGAAAAGTCTGAAATTTTGTAAGTCTTAATAAAGAAAGGAAAAACATTTCTCTCATAGTTGAATTTTACAGTATGGTCAAAGGCACATAATCTGGTAAGATAAGAAATACATGAGGAAAGCAGATTAGTTAGTTTATTTTGAATATGCAACAAAACAAAGAAATCCTACTTTAGTCCTTAGAAATAAAACAGATTGCAAGAAAACATGAAAATAAAATGACTTAATTCTCATATTTGAAAAGGAGTGGGAGGAAGTATAACTGATAACACTTATAAAACTGAAAATGTTTCTGTCAGTGAAACATAATTTATTGTGAATTATGCGTTCATTCCTTCCTACATTTATTAAAATGAACTTTTCTACGACGCACAACAGGTAGGATCTCAACCAAAAAAGTAGGTACGCAAGTATAAAACTACATAAAGTCAAGGTCTTTGGAGAAAAAAAAAACAGTTTTGAAAAATTATTTTTATTTGGACAAACAGCAAACACGCTGTCTGGTCATTCAGTCTATTCAGGGTCACATGACCTCATTTTATGAACGCGTAACGTTGCTGATCCTAGACCTGACCAACTGAATCAACCCCAGATCACTGCCCCCACAGGCTTGTACTGTAGGCACTCGGCATGATGGGTAATCACTTCATCCACCTCTCTTCTCACCCTGATGCGTCCGTCACTGGAACAGGGTCAGCCTGGACTCATCAGACCACATGACCTTTATCTATTGAAACATAGTCCATTTTTTCTTTAAGGCATGAGAAGCTACTCACTGCATCAGTTAGAGTTAAATAACTTGTTTCCAGCTGAAATATATTAGTCATTGCTGTAATTATTCAGTGGAAAGCTTTTTATTTTTTTTATTTTAGCCAGCTTATGTATCTTTTGGCAGATGTTGGCACTGACATTGGAAAACAGTTAATATCAAGTTACTGAACTGTAAAAAAAATAAGAGAAAACAATAACTCAAGAATAAAACTGCTTTCACGTGGACTTTTTTCTGGTTATTCTGACGTTCCGCCTTAATTGATTAATTACTGAGTTTACTATTCAAGAGATTCTGATTAATGTATTCCCGTATTTATTACTTTTAGACGTTCAGTTCAACAGAAATCCAGTTTTACATAAAGTGTAAGTTAATTTTGGACACACTTAAGAGTCTGAAAAATTCATGGAAAAATGACAGGAATGATGTAGCTCTTATGTTTTATTACGCGGGCCTTTAAAAATCCACTATCTGTAAACCCCCGTTTTGAGCCGTAAGGGAATGCATTGTTATGTAAAAATCTGTCGCATATTGATGGAGGCATTAATTTCCAAGAGGTGTCCGCCTTTTTCATTATAAACCTGGGGAAACTGTAATCTGCATGATTTAGTGTGAGTGAATAATGCTGCATAAATACACCAGATGGTGCCGTTTTGTGTTTGTGTGTCCAGCTAGTGTGCTGCAGGCTATGGCAGTGCTGGTCTGTGCGGAGATGTACCAAGTGAAACGACTGCAGCATCTGTGTGAGGTGTGCGTGTGCGCTTACCTCCAGAGCATGCCCAGTCGAGAGCTGGCGTCAACAGGTATCAGCGTGGTTCGACTCCTCCGCAGAGCAAAGGTCAGTCAAACTTTATGAGGCGCTAAATAGAACCTGTCAGAACATTACCACAATTAGTAGCTTGTGTTTAGTCACCAAAACGCAACCTATAAAGTCAGTGCGTATCGGTCCAGGTAAATCTGTCATCTGTCTCTGAACAGTGCCACAACGCAGAGCAGCTGTATGTCTGGCTCCTCCACTTTATCGCCAACAACTACCTAATCTTCAGCCACAAACCTGACTTCCTGGAGCTCTCAGGTCAGTGTGTACGTGTATGAGAAATGAGACTGGGAAAAAATAAAAATGAGTGTGAATTAAAAAAGTAAGTTACGTGAAAGAGTACTTAAATGACAAGTAATTCCACAAAATGCAAAGGTTTTTCTAATGTTTGGGTTCTAGTGGTTTCACCTAAGTTTTTGGAGGATTTAGGCAGATATGTTTAAGGAGCCTCCCACCTGATTTTTCTTTTTTTTTTTTTTTTTACATTTTTTGCCCCTGCCAATTAAAATACAGTGGGCCAGATCAAGCCAAAGTGAACATCAGTGTCAAAAATTAAAGTTTCACCTATCATTTCTCAAATAGGCTCATTTTTTTTTTAGCTTACAAACTGTATTTTATGGAACTGTTTACAAAATTTCAATATCACTTGTAGAAAAAAAAGATATAATCAAAATAAAATGAAACCTAAAAATGTCTAAAATATGTAAATGCACTTTTAACTTATTTTTCTTGCATGTATAAGTGATATTTTAAGCCTGTGAATCAGTTGAACTAATCATTGAACAGTACAAGAATATAGAAAGGTTATGTGCAATCAAGTTATTTGTCAGATATGCTCTGGTATTAGCTGGATGTGTCACTTCAGTTGTAATATGTATGTTCAATATAAGTTTAAGAGCATATTTGTAGTGTTTTAGTTCCGAAGTCTTTTATTCTGATACTGAACAAAGGTACAAACTGCTGTCCCTGTGTCACAACATATTGGTGTTTATAAAAACACGTCATTTCAACCTTTTTATCCGATATTGATCATAATTGTAGTTTAACATCATAGTTAAAGATCTATGTGTCATGTAGGATCAGTTTTTTTATGAGAACAACATGTTTTGTACATTTAAGTGAAAAAAAAAATTAGGTTTGAGTGCTCATGTCACGCAGCAGTAATTTAAGGTATTTTTACCCCAAAACCTTATGTCAATTGTAACGTGTCATGTGAAAGTACTAACCGAGATCTATTCATACATGTATTAAACATGGAGATAAGTTTTCAAAACAGAGCCTATTGAACAGGAAATGTGTCTCCATGTCACTGCTTGATGTGACCCAGCACTGTGCAGAAGTCAGTCCACCTTAAGTTTTGGTTTTTCAGTGATGAAATGAGCTGACATTTTTTTCTCATTCTTCAGATACAAGAAAATATGTGCACAGCCTTAAAAGACACACAAATAACTGAACTAAGTGTTTTCTAAAGGTTAAAGTCACTATTTAGTGTGACCTCTGACCCCATGACAAGAAGCAGGAAAAACAATTAGAAATTTCTGACGTGTTGAATGAATCCTGGTGTAAAAAAAAAAAAAATCGGAAAACTGCAATAATTCTCATATTGTCTGAACATAAGGGTTAAAGACATTTTAAGGCAAAGGGAGGTCAGACTAAATACGACCACTTTGGTTTATAGAAGCTGTTTTTCCCCTGAAACTTTGGTTTTTCCTGCTGTACATGATTCACATATATCCAGATTGGATCTTAATGCAGACAAATGTATACGTGTGGTCAATACAACTTTACCAAACCAATAAACCTAATGTTGTCCTCTGACTTTTGCACAGTAATGTACATTATTTGGCATAATTTTGAACCATTGCTACAACCATATACAAGTAAAAATTGGAAAAACTAGAGTAGATAATAAACATATGCATGAAATCTTTAAATCATTTAGTTGGTTAGTTTCAATGCTCTTTACATCGTTTCTAAATCAGTTTGACTTAGTGCTGGACCTGAGTCTTACTACGGCAGGGAAAACCAAGCAAAATGCAATACTAAGATAAAAAGTCAAGTTACCAATATTTGATTTGATCCTCATTTTTAAGGACCAAACATTTTCTATACCTGTTAAAAACCTGTTTTTATGCTGAACTGGCACACAGCTGTAGTTATAAAATACATACTAAAATATATTCTGTAACTACGATGCTGGCAGCTGTGGGATTTACAAGCATCAGATGAGCAGATGCACTTTTATGATGGTGCCTTTAAGAAACTGACACCAGTCATGTATTAGAAAACTGAAAGAAGACAGGAAAAGGAAAGGTGCATACACAATATGGACAAAAATAGACACATCACACCCACATTTGTAAAACTTCCTATTCCCCATTGATTTGACGTAGCACGATAAAAATGTCCATATTTGTTCTCCATAATTATCACAATACAGTACAAGGGTAGAACATTAAAAATTCATAATAATAGAATAAAAACATTTAGAAAACTAAGTAAACTTTGAAGCATTTTATAAATGTAAATGACAATGTAAATAAAGTTACCCTAAAGGCTAAATAAGTGTTTAATGCAATGTTTACCACAATAAAATGATAGAACATTTACTGTTATAGTGAAACCCAGCCCTTGCTAGAAATGAAACATCTGAATTCAATGTGTCCAAATACTTTTGTCCATATAGTGTATATGTCAGATAGTTTCTCAGCTCTTCTAGTGAAATGTTCTTAGAAGGCCACACAAAAGCAGGCAAAAAATCTATAAAAACAGCTGGTGAAAATAAAGATTAAAAGCCAACATTGCCATAGCAGTTGTAGATTTATTGTCAGAAGCAGTCCTAAATATATGACTCATTTAAGCTCAGTGGACGGTTATTAAGGGCACAAGCAAAACCAAAAGCCAAGGAGAGGAGAAGTTGATCTCCATTTGCTTGTTGTTGTAAACAAAGTCATATCAGATATTTCAGCCTCGTTGGCTGTGTACATGGCCACAATCCAAGAAGTGATTGCTGTATGTGTATAGGCGAGTAAGTGCCAAGCTCAGTAAATCCTGCTGTAATTGTTTCATCTGCAAAGCGTTCTATGGTTGCGTTTGCCAGTAGATGATGGTTATGATTTGTGTTCCAGACGAGGAGCGTGAGCAGGTGGAGAGGCTGCGATGGCCGTCCAGAGGCTACCTACAGGAGCTCAGCGAGTACCAGCAGCGGCGACGCAAACTGCGCAAATCCCGCTGCATAGTCATGTGACTCCCCACCTGCCAAGGCCGCCAGTCTGTGTGAAATGGGGGAGAGCAGAGGAGAGAACGCAGGGAGAAAATGAAGAAAAAACAGTCGTCTATGAATGGAGAAAGACAATGAAGAAGTTTTGTTTTTTTTTTTTTACAGTTTGTCCTGTTAGTTGTTGAAGTGGAAAACGACCTAAGACTCCTGAACCGACAGGGCCGCATCATGGCGATACAAAGCACTATGACACACCTCTGTTCTCCCTGGAGGAATGACTGTGTGTCTTCTGCATAATGACTACTCCATCATGGGCAATATGAAGTGACTGCATCCTTTAACCCCAATATGAATATAAAAGGACTACTTAGCCTCTGGCAGCAGGCTCTGTGACAGATTATATTTCTACTGGCACGAGCAAAACTGTGAATTCTAAAAATGAACAGTGACACAAAATGGCTCCATTTCGAGTTCGGGATATGTCAGTAATGACGCATCTGCTGGAACCCATTTGAGTCTGTTTTAAACTCACGGGTAATGCGACTTCAGGCTGATTAACTAGGAGGGAAACTCAAGTGTTTCCTGGGGAAGTACCTCAGCATCTGTGTTCAATTAAACCGTGATCCGTGATGCACCGGTGTCCTGTTGGATGTCAACCATGTCATCGCGTACACCCAAAGCATACTAATTTTTCGAGCTGAAGTAACTCCAGCCTTTGATTTCTCTACGGTTCGACGCTGTGACCTTCATTAACCCCGAGAGCAGAGTCGAAGCTCAGACGCCCATTTTCATCTGTAATCTCACAGAACCTCAGCTAACACCAGGACCAACTTATTTACAATTCTTTTACACACTCTTATTAGATTCTTGCAGATCTATATTGCAAGTGTATCAGAGAGAAGTAATTTTATTACCACGAGATGAATTATAATTTGGTTGCAGATTGTCGTTGGTGCACTTTCATCAAGAAAAGACTCAAAATTAAATCCTTACACTATACATATCCTGTATCGAATCCAGTTTATACAACAAGAAAACAAACATAATGAATCATTTACAGCCTGCGAGCAGTGCGAGCAGGACATTTACATAATTTCTTTTACAGGTTGATAGAAAATAATGTTGATACTATTCCTTATCTACTTGCAATAATAAATAACAGTGTATTATCTGTCACACAAATATAAAAAAAAAAGCCTTTTGTAGCATTTATGTGTACAGAACAGGAGGAGAGACTGAGGAAAAAACATCATATCATAAAAAAAACGCTGGTACAATGGAAACCACAATGCCTCTGGCTGGATATACTATATTTAATTTATCCTTTTTTTGAGATGTTTTTAATCATAATGAGATTATGATTCATTGATGCTGCAATTATTTTTGTATCAAGACTGTGTGTGGACATTTATATTTTTTTCTGACTGTGAGACTCCATTTTAATCTGCCGTTTCACTGGTATTTACTTAAAAATGCTATTATTAATCTTCAACGACTGACTTTGAAGAAAATTTTGTTTGCTGGTGATAAATTACGGATATTGATTGGATACGTGTCAGTCAACAGTACTGATATTCTGTACACTCACAGCTTTACTGCAGCAGTACAAGCAAGAAAACCCCTGTCAGAGGGGGTGCGTTAACACAGGCAGTAGATATGAGCAGAAATACTGATGCAATAATGTAATAAGACGACGACAGTGTTACATTAAAAGTGTGCGTTTCATAAGGAATCCACAATTTTTTCGTCGACATCAACGTCCCAGGCCACCGTCTGAGCTTGTGTGAGCTTTGAGGGGCTTTCTGACAGTGTGTTATTAGCTGAGAATAAAACTGCAAATCAAATCAGTAAATAGCAGTTGACATGTTGGACTGTGAAACAGAGAATCACGGTGCTGCATCCACACCCAGTATGTGGCTCCACTGAGCCAGTGCTGCACACACTGTACATAACATGACGTCTGACTTTAAATAAAGACATGTTTTAGAATGAATAAGCCACAGACTGGGTAAATGACTGAAATATTATGTTGGTGATCATTTTATCTGTCTGTTTGTTTGGCCGTTTAACAGTCTAATGTCCTCAAGTTTTGATAAACATTGATAACATTGTCTACAGATTAAAAAAACAATTTCATAGGGAGCTACTTGTATTAGACAAACCAGAGGTGCTCAGGAGAGGGCATGAACAATGGAAAAAAGACAAAAATCCAGGCACTCACTTGGTTGGAAAAATTATACAATGTAAAAAGCCTTTATTTCATGAGGGGCTGTAGATTAATTCTTTGGGGCTGGAGTTAATGGCGACACGCATTGGTGTATTTTTAACTCCAGCCCCAAAGAATTAATCTACAGGTGAGTGCCTGGATTTTTGTCTTTTTTCAATTGTCTACATATTATTACATTTTGGTGACTCCAGGTCAAGGGTCAAAATCAAGAAAAGTTCCCAAAATTCCTAATATTAATATTTGCTAACATTGGGTAAAAATTATGGGGGAAAAAAAAAAAAGAATGAATTTCTCGGTCAGTACTCATTGGATTTGATTCTAATTTCTAATGATTTTATATTTAGATTTCTTTCAAATTTAACCTGAGCTATGAAGAAAAACCTGGCCATAGTCGCTTCACTGGATCAGAAAACACAAAATGTAAATGTTCAAAAAGAAATCAGGTTCTCATCAAGAACAGGGGTGGAAAGCATGAAAAAAAACAAGGGCAAAAGGGACTGTTGCAAAAAATCAATTATAAATGTTCAAGGAGTATGTAGAGCAAAAAATACGACAGAAACAAGTCTGAGGCACTTGAATACAAAAATAAAAGTAGGTAAAAAGAGGTTTTTGCATATTCTTTGTTTATTTTTGTATCACAATATCTATAAGTAATAACGGAGCACTGACGAAGACTACGTAGTTAAAACAGGTTAGTGATTGAGTCTATAAAGATAATAAATATCTTATATTTTCATAGACTGCCAGGCTGTTGTATTTTTGCAGTACTTTCACACTGAACTTTTTATTTTTGCAACAGTCCTTTTAGATGTTTTGTTTTTTAACTATCTACCATGGTTTCATGTAGACTAAAATAATATTCTGGGCAAACTTGTATATCCATCCATCCATTTTCTGAACCCGCTTTTATCCTCACTAGGGTCACGGGGGTGGCAAACTTGTATAATCTGGTAAATTTATTAGGCACTATTATTTTGGTTGATTGTAAGGGGAAATGCACAGATTACAGTTTATGAAATGTATATTACTTCCATCTCAAACATACAAACTTAAATTAGCACGATTGTCACTAAATAATTGCAAACCTTGAATATGCAATTTAATTAATAGTACAGCTCTTACGTGTCTATGTCTGTGGGGAATTTAGTTGACTTGGCAGACGTTTCCATTCCGTATGCTTTCTAGTTTTTCTTTTTTTTATTTATTTAGCTTATCAAGTGTTATACCTTCTGATTAATCTTATTTTCTCTCATTTCATTCCTGTTTGAACATCCATCTAGTTTTTGATACAGTTTTTCCTTTTGTAATCTACCTGTGCTGCTTTTTTATCAGAATGTGACACAATGTGGGTCTGGAGCTGAATTTAATCTCATCTTTACCATCAATCAGCTCTTTCAGTTCATTCTTCCTCACACACAGTGTTTTTGGTGAAAGTAGCACTGTACAGGAGAGATCAACTATATGCGTGTGTCCTTTACCTGGAGGAGTGGGTCCGCTTACTGCAGAGCGCCGATAGACTGCAACATGCCCTCCAGTTTACCGCTCTTATGCAGCGCTTCCACGTCACTGCCACCTCCAACACACTCCTCCCCAATGAACACTCGAGGGACCTACAATACATTCAGTGTGAGAGAAACATCAGTCAGTATAGTAACAGTCAGAAATGGAATGGGAAGTGTCCTTCAGAATCAGCTACAAAGAAAGATGTGGTTTTGATTTCATTTCTAAATCATGTCGACAGTGTCTCTTCATCATATTCTTCTATTAATTTATACACTGGCATGAATAAGTATGCAAACTCTTTGAAATGTCTACATAAATTGGTCAAAAAACATGACCTGATCTGTATCTAAGTCACACGTATAGACAAACACAACGCGCTTCACCAAACAACAGGTCTGATCAGCAGCATCAGAAGTGCTTGGTTATAGCTGTTAAAGGAGCTTCAACCTGTTATTAAACCCACTTATGTTCACTTATTGCCTCTACAAGCACTGTGCGTAAAGGCTGGAACATTAAAATATTCTTTTTATTCTGTGTGGTATTAAGAACATTGTTCTTGTCTGCAGTTGTGACTCATATGTAGATGAGATCACATTTTATTACCAATGCATGCAGAAAAGAGTTCACATACTGTTTCTTACCATGAATGAAGTAACTCAACCCTGTTCATTTACTTTATTTACAGACATTTCATTTGACACATAACAAACATCTAATGTTTGTTTGCAAATTGACAAAAAATACTTTAAATAAATGCAAGTCTAAACTGCTCACAAACGAATAATGTAGAAATGAAAAAAATCTAATGTTATTAAAACAGTCAAGAAACAATTAATATTCCAAGATTTCGAAAAAATGTATTTCTAAATTAACTTACTTATATATCTTTATAAGTTTATTTGACATTATTAGCAACAGACAAAGAACTGTCAACTTGTGCATTCGAAAAACAATTAATTTTTGCTGACATCATGAACTTTCAAACATCAAACAATAGCAATATAACACATTTCAGATGCACAGTGTCACTGATATCAAACACTGAGTCGTTACGTGTCGTGTTACTGCTTGTTTAGCTTGGTTTGGTGGGATACGGAGGTAACTTTACAACAAAGTAAACAATAAAAGTCATGAGCTTTAGCTTCGTGCAGGTCAAGGCTAACGGCTAATGTGGCTAATAATAGTTAGCTTGGCGCTTTTCACCTCATACGCACTTCCGGTTTTTTTTTATGGCAACGCTATTTTAAAACCCGTTCCTCCTGTTAGTTTAACAGGTTTCTAAGATATTTTCATGTGGCTATTTCGCCATGTTATTAAAGTGAGAAGTCCTCCTTTCTCACCGTACGGGCCCCGGTGAGTTCCAGGAAGTAGTCTTGCATAGAGTCCATGTCGCTGCGTCCACTTATGTCAATACATTCTAAATGTCCAGGCTTAAACTTATACTTTGACAAAACGTCTTTAGCCGTAACACAGTACGGACACCTGGGTTTAATAAACAGCACTACTTTGTCTCCTTTAATTTTGGTTTGCACAAACTGCTGAGCCATTTTTTTTTTTTTTTTTTTTAGAGACGATGCACAGGCACAAGCAACAGCAGAAGAAGAAAGAAATGAAAGAAAGGGATGTGCGTTTGGTGAAGAATTAAAATGAGGATGACGTGGGGTCTTCTTAAAGATATAGTACACAGTCACACCCAGGTTAACTACTGATGGGAACTAGGATTCTAGACTTTAAATGGAGAAAGGATCCATACCCAAAGCTTACAAGTACTAATGCACAGTATAAATGTGAATGCACTGTTCTGCAAAATGAGCTTGAATATAAAAAGCTCAGTCTGCAGTAAAATGGTCCCTGCAAGTGTTTTACTGTTCTGTTTTTGTTTATTTGTGTATTTCAATGATAGACAGACAGACAGACAGACAGACAGACAGACAGACAGACAGACAGACTTTCTTCATCCCAAACTGGGAAATTACAGTATAGCAGTTGCATGGTACACATTCAATAACAATAATATAATATCACAGCAAACAGGAGTAAAGACAAATCCTTTGTATTTTGCATTTTTCTGTGAAAATCCTGTATTTTCCTGTATTTCATTTCCTGATCATGTAGACCAGGGGTGGCTAACTCCAGTCCTCGAGGGCCAGTTTACATGCATTGATAGGATTATTGGATCAGAAGTTATTAAATAGTTTAGTTCAGATGATGGTTTTGGTCGCCGGTTGCTATTTGGGTCTTTATGGGTTAATGATTTAAAAAATGCAAAACTTAAAAGTGATAAAAAGTGCATCAGCTTCTCATTTACTCATGTGCATTACAGCTTACAGATTACAGCAGACCTACAAAGGCACAACATATTTAGTAACAGGCAGAATATTGTTATAATTCCACTTTATTTTCTTAAGTTATTTCAGGTTGCTTGTGGTTCTTCAGCTTATTCACAAAAATAGCATGTTAATGTATAAAACAGAGAAATGTTTGGAGTTGTCAACATTTATTTATTTATTTGATATTATTTTACTGGTCCAATCTACTTGAGATCAAATTGGGCTGTATGAGGCATTTATGTCAGTAAAAGTAAAATATTTACATTAAAATGCTGGCAGAAGTACAGCAGAACAATATGGCAATACTAGAGGAAATCCTTTGCTCGGACTTGAGCCAGGAGAGGCTTGAATACAGCTTTTTGGTGCCAGTAATAGTAGAGCAACTAAGAACCCAGTCTAGCAGTGCTTTTTTGTGTGACTGGTAATTTTGAGATATGTGTTTAAGACCCAGGAGAATACTCAGCTGCATAATAGTCCAGGTGGCACAGAATGAATGACCTGAGACCTGATAGGTTCACATCACTAATGCACTACACTACATTAGTTTATATTCTGTTTAGTTTCATCTACAGGAATGCACCATTTCCTTAAAAGGCCTCTCTTGAAAACTCACAATTGTTTGAGCTAAAAAAAACCCAAAACAAACAAACAAACAAAAAAACCGCCTGTTTTTCACTTTGTGACGAGGCATTTTCCAGTGACTCTATGAGTATTTTATAGAACTAAAGGAACACTCAGTCCTACAGTTTATCACAAATATTGACAAGTGCCGCCAGGCACAACAAACCCCGCCCCTCACACATATTGTAGCTTATTTTGGCATCGATCCAGCTGATGTCAGCATATCAATTGCCTCCATATATGTGCCAAGTTTGAAGTAAATTGAAACAAAATTGATGTTTGTATGGACATGTAAAATTTCACCCATTAGAAGTAAATGGGAGAAGAAACGAGAATTTTAAAAATTCATAAAAAATGTGAACTTCGAGCTACTTCTTCCAAAATGTAACCACGTGTATTCTGCATCACTGGCAATCTATAAACCAAATATGGTATGAATTCAACCAATAGTTTTGATGCTACAGACATTTGAAATTTTATTCATTATAAGTAGATGGGAAAAAAATATTTTAATAATTCCTTACAAATTTTAACTTTGACCTACTTTTCCCAAAATGTAATCACATCTATTCTGGGTCACTGGCAATCTATAAAGCCAATTTGGTATGAATTCAACCAATAATTTTGCTGCTACAGTGTTAAAGAAACAAATCCTGCCTTCGGGGTCAACTGGGAGTCAGATGGTTTTCACTGGGCAATAAGGGAATGAAAAACCGTATCTGTAATGCAATAAAAAGAATGTCTTTGGGATGCAGTGGAATATTTGTGTGGCAATATGGAGTTGCATTAAACAGAAGCACTCAAGTACATTAACAGCAAAAGATCAATAACCGAAATATGAGTAACATGAGTGCTGTTACTGGCATTAGTAATAAATGATTTGGCATCACTTTCATATCATACACATCATTTCTAAATACAGTACTGTTCGGTGAAGCCACGGTGTGTTACATATTGTTGCTGTATTAATATTATTGCTCATATCAAAAGTAAATTGGGGAAATAGGTTGACCTATAAGAACATTTTCTTATGTCCAGTGTTTCTATGTTTCTAATGTTAATGTTGATGAGGAAGAAAAACCACACACACACGGAACACAGATACATTCCAGGTAAAACTAGGTTGATTTTTATTGAAATGTCTGGTACATTTTCAGACGGTCATATTTCACTCAAAACTCACTTGATTTTCAGTGGTTTCTCAGGAAGAAAAAAAAAAAAAAAAAAAAAAAAGCCAGGGCATTTTCAGTTTTGTTACTTCCTCATTACAACTCTTTGCTCATACCGCCTCACTCCTTTCCTCCCCTAAGAGTCAGTTTTTCTCCCCCCCTCATCCATGTTGTTCAGACCAAGTTTCAGAAAATCTCTGACAGAAATCTTTGGAAGGTTGAGTGGACGATGTGGGTAAAGGCTGCGTATACACCACTGGGGTTCAGTGTTTATTTTGCCGTTGGGTTGGCCCCTTGTGACTACTAAATATCAAGAGGAAAAGCGATCCTAAAACCCAAATCTGACCGTTATCTATTGCAATTTATCTATTGCTGACACCTCCATGATATAATTGCTTATTTCTGGCCAGAATAATTTGAGACCAACTATGAATGTTCAACTGATTTTGTTGATTCATGACAAACCACCAACTCAGCCAGTCTACTGCAGAGACTGACTATTTGACACATCGCCACAACCAAAGAGCTTTATGGTATTGAACCGGTCAAACTCCTCACGAATCTCCATTTTGACCAAAAAAGGTGCCACATTTATGTATTACAAAAATGGTCTTAGACCAGGCTGCTGAAGATGAATCATACATCTGACCATTTCAATAGATGTCTTTCACAGTTCCTCATCTCTGCATGTTATCAAATGCAGCAGCATTTTTGATTCATCGCCAGCAAGAGATGCATATTCCTGTATTGATGTTCCTTAAAACTGAGCCCCGATCAAAAATTTAACTCCATGGATGCAGTACCAGAAAAGTATTTAATTTTTGGCAAACAGTCTAACACAGGCTTGTAAACAATTTTTCCCTTGTTGAAATAAAGACTCAAAAATATATTCTCATTTTTCATAGATCCCACCTATCCATCCACTGAAGTAAATCATTCTCAGTGTTGAAAAAAAAAATTACTCAGAACTTAAACTGAGATGCAAATAGATTTGACATCATCGTACAGATATGTCCTCTGGTGGATGACTTTTTTTTTTCCTCTCTAAAACAGAAACAGCGTTTGCCACAGGATACAGCTGGAGAGGTGGGCCTTTCCATGGTCTACAGATGACTCTCTCTGGAAAATAAAGATGTCTATCTCTTCAATTAAGATAAGGTACTGTTACTCCAGCCAGGTTTGATCCTGAGTGCTCCGACTGGACAAACACTATAGCAGCTTTTTTTGTTATTTTTCATTATTATCCCCACATTTTATCTTTCACCTGTCACTCCACATCACATGCATACAAAACACACACAGTTTGTAACACTTCGACTCCTTACCAGACTTTAACATCCCTTCCGTCCTCAACCATTCCAACATCCATTCTCACCACACACCCACACACACCCACACACACACACACACCTGTTACCAGGCAGTTGTAGTTCCTTTGTGTAGCCTGCAAACCCTAAGGGTCGGCCCAACTCGACATGCTCGAGTGTAAACACCTTAAGGCACCCATAATGCACCGTGAACACGAAACACTGTTGGTGCAGGGAATACTGTCCCCCCCTCAGAGGGGATCATATACACCTTTAGTTACCCCACCCTAACCACCCCACATGGCCATTACATCTAAATTTACAATCCATGCACACATACTGTTGTCGTTCCTCAGTTGGCAGAAGTGACTTCTCCTGCCCGTCTCATTTCCTCCATCCTCAGCGTCGATGACAGTAATGTGCTAAAGCAAACTCATCCATTACAGATTATTCAGGATGAGAGGAAATGAGGCAGGAGAGAAATCTTTGCCACATGAGATGACATATGGATCTTGCGTGCAAAATGGCTTCACAAAGTCAAATACATAAGGCCCACGGTAATTTTTTTTTTGCATTGTTTTCAACAAAAGTTAAACAATATATCATCTGCGGACTCTTCTTTTGCACTACAAGTCCCAAAATAAATAGATCTCCCTCTTTTTTTTTTTACTTAAATACATGTTAATAATTTTTCTGATGCTCAAAAATACTTTTTTTGTTCTTTTTTGACTCATGAGTAAGTCCTTCAAAGGTTAGAAGTGTTTAAGTTTGTTTCCCCAAAACCCCTTCACACATGCATGTAGCCCCATCCACTGGTCCAGTGGTATGAAATTTCACAGGAGCTAATTAAAAGAAAAAAAAAAAACATTGAGAAATCATAAAGTTGGGGATAATGTCAAAGTCAGATTTAAGGTTGCAGGCAAAAATGAAGCCTGTGGAATTAAAGATCAGAAGAGAAGGTAGGAATGAAATAGGAGGGTGGAAAAAAGGAGGGGAGGAAGAGGGGCTGCTGTGGAGGCAGTAACAGAAGCAGGAGTAATAAATAAGAGCCAGTTGGACGTCCCCTCCTGGTTCGACACTTTGTTCTCAATACTGATTATTGAAGAGGCTGTGCTGAGCTGTGTTGTGCTCTCAGCACCAGGCCTGGGCTCGGCGCTGGTCAAAATCAGCTATTAGCCGCTTGATGTGGGCCAACTTGTTGTGCAGGTACTCGCAGCGCTGTTTCTCCTCGTGATAGTTGGGGCTGTGCTGTAAAACAAACGCATAATGTCAGACTTCTGCTACAGCGACACCCGTTTTGCCTCCAAAGAAATCATCCTACAGACAGAAACCTGTGGAAATACTCACTTGTTTCATCTTTTTGTACTCTTTCAGGACTTCTTCTTGCACCTTCTGTAAAATTAAAAATAAAAAAAGGTCACTTAACACAACTGAATTTTTACAATTTTATGCTTCATAATTAGTGCAGCTCACACTTCCTAACTTTGTAAAAAAGATGAAGTGTTTCAGAGAAGTGGGTGAAAATACCTCACACTAATCTTTAAAGCTGTATATGGTGACTAGTATGCAGAATATCCTACTCGCAAACTCTGAAGGTTTCAACGTGGAAAAATTCAGATTTTTAAGACCATAATGACCTATTTTTGATTACATGCATTAGTGCTTACTGGTTCCACACTGATTGGTTTTATTTTGTAGTTTTGTTACAACAAATTTTTCTCTGAAACATATTTAAAATTTAACTGGACTTTATGTAGTTTAAAAGTAACCTCGTGATAAAAAGATATTTCTGATATTTCGCAAAAACACTAGTGAAAGTACAAGTAAAAGTTTATAGTATTTACTACAAAAATGCCATAAAACTGAAGGTAGAATATGAACACCAACAACGTGACTATGAGAAAATGTTGATAATCTTTTTATGGTGTTTATGGTGATTTCCCAATGTGCAAATAACACAGTTCTAACCACAGCCCTGTCTGAATGTTTATGGCAGTGATGGAATATGCAGTCAAGAAAAACAAAGCCCTCATACATTCTCAGGACTGTTAAGTATGTGGCTCTAGAGACCAGGCTGGCAACTCCAATACCAATAATCAACAGAAGTACAGCCTTTAGAGCAGTGGTGTCAAAGTCATTTTAGTTCAGGGGTCACATTAAGCCAAATTTGATCTGAAGTGGGCCGGACCAGTCAAATAATAACATAATATTATATAAATAATGTCAACTCCAAACTTTCCTCTATATTTTAGAGTGAAAAAAGTAAAATTATGCCCTGAAAATGTTTATATCTACCAACTATCCTTTAAAACAATGGGAATAACATGAACAAACTGAAATTTCTTAAGAAAACTAAGTGCAATTTTAACAATATTATGTCTCAG
>JAPQRP010000024.1:30816232-30836565 GCA_037367295.1 Apogon hyalosoma | reverse complement strand
TCATATTTGTTCAGTTTATTTGTGTTTTTGTGAAATGATAGTTTGTTTTACTGTAACGACAAGAAAATGACACGAAAATGTTTATATATATATATATATATATATATACACAAAGACAAAAATTTGGAGTTGTGAATATTTATTTATTTATTTTACTGATCTAACCTACTTCAGATTAAATTGGTCTATATGTGGAAGATAAACTAAAATGATTAATATCTTCAGTGTAATTTTTGCATTTCACAAACTCATCCCAAGGGCCAGACTGAACCCTTTGGCGAGCCGGATTTGGCCCCCGGGCCGGATGTTTTAGACCTCTGCTTTAGAGCCAAGGACTGACCTGGTACTCTTTGGTGCCTGGTGCTAGCTTCCGGCACTGGGCATCCAGCTGGGTAAAGTGGCGGGTGATGTTCTCCACACGGGCGTGCAGCAGACGGTACTCATCATACTCAGCATTGAAGTCATCCTTATAACTTTGGCGCTGGTCCATTGATCCCAACGGCTTGTACTTCCTGTTAGCAGTGGAAAGAAATAAAACTGAACTGTTGCTTTTTCAAGAGAACATAATTCAAATTATCATCTCAACTACGTCTTATTTACATGCATCACAGTAACTGTTCATTAAAGTTATTCAATATGTTCATGTTAAATGAAGCCTGCTGAACAGCTATTAAGCTTCTCAGTAGATGACATGTTTACAGCCCTTGTTATAATGATGCGGAAAATACAAAATAATCCCAAACAAGCATGAAAGACAAATTGCAGACAATTAAGATTCAACACAGATATATTTATAATTGCATTTCCTGTGTTCAATTTGTTCTGTTTTCGATTTAATCACATATAAATAATGTTATAATGTAGAATCAAAGTTTTGCAGCTATGATATGAAGACATGTAACATAAAGATGGTGTCACTGTGACATAACGTCTAACATTTACTCACACGACATAGTCTGGGATCTCACTACAGGGAAATTCAGTGGACTGGACTGGCTTCTCTTTGTCAGAAGAGTCTGAGGGAAAAAAGGGAAAGCATTGGTTTCTACGTGAAAGTGCTGCACTGATCATTTCAAATACAAAAAGCTGCAGTCTGCCAAGGACAACAAGTGCATTTAACAGTGGATGTAAAAGAAAAAGACACAGTCTGCAACGTATCACAAGGACACATCTATACTAGCTGTGACTCATAAGTGGCGGTGTATGCCAGAAATTATACGGTAAATGATGCCTGCATGTACTCAAAAATAATGGATGGGTTAAACCAAAAGAAACACATTCACGACACTACAATTCAGCAAAGTGCAGCTTCTACAAAAATACTATGCTAAAAGCTTTTCCATTCCATTTTGTTAGTCGGTTCAAATATGCTTTTTTTTCCCTGGTATTTTTAACCATAAATGGCTTCCATCCACAAGTAAAATTTCACTGAATGAAATTCCACTCCAGGTGTAGTGAAATGCACCAAAAATAGCATTAGCATTATCTGGGTGATACAGCAAAACGTGCCAGGATATAGTGACTCATTTCTCAGCAAGAACTGGGCAAACAAACAAAGCATGAGGAAGAAGACAGTCTTAATCTACACCCACAACACAGACTGTCACAACAAAAGGTCACCCAGAGCTGAAGGCTACAGATTAAAGACGAGCCTTTATCAGCACTGTAACATGTTCAGACAAAACCCACTTAATCAGAATAATCAAAAACATCAAACTGTATGTGGTTGGGTGAGGTGTAACTGACAGAGATAAATACTGCAACGTGAACCACAATCCAAAGTCTCAAAGATAAACTGTCTCATTTGCAATTCTGATCACATATAGTACACATGCAATGGTGTATTTTTTAAAGACGAAAAATGGTTGATAGTGAGTGGAGTTGTGAAGGGTCTAAACATTCAATAGTGGTTTAAAGCTTCAGTAGACAGTATTTCTTTGGGAAATATTGAGCAAAAAAAATCCCATTAAAATCTTAATTATATCCTGTCAGCATAACTCTGAAGTGTCTGAGATGAAACTAGACTTCTGCACCTCCTCTCGATCGTTACAGGCTTTCAAAAAACTAGCCTGAGACAGAATATTTTAGCCCATTTCAGATCTTTTCAGGCAGGGGGGCATAACTGACGGCTGTAATGACCGATCGCTGTCAAAACGTGTCTCTACTGTGCAGACACTGTGGCTCCCAAAACAATCAACATAGCTGTTCCCCTACCCATGATATTTTGGCTTCATTTTTCCATAGCAGCATGAACTAGCGTCATGTTGTCTATCTTTATATTCAGAGCTGCAGGAGGAGGATTTGTATTTTCACAATCTCCTGTTTTCTTTTGCTGATGTCTGCCTACTGGAGCTCTAAGTTTTCAGACATCTGGTTATGTGCATAAAACTGCCACGTCTAACAAACCTTGATCTCTGTGAAGATTCCCGTTGATAACTTCTCTGTTTTCTTCAGTACTGCGCCTCTTTCTGGCTTTACGACTCTCTTCAGTCTGCTCGGTTGCATTGGGAGGATTACTTCTGCCTCTTTTCCCTTTCTCCTTCTCTCTGTCTTTTTCTTTGTGCTTCTTGGATTTCTTCTTCAACTTTTTGTTAGAAGTGCTGGACGAGGGAGGGCTGGAGATGGCAGTGGAGCTAACTGTGAGTGAGGTGCAGGGAGGAGGGCTGGGGGAGGCAGCTGATCCGGGGTGTGAAACTGGGTGCCGATAGCGGTCCTGCAAAGATCTGTCACAGGAGAAAGGGCTGGGTGAAGGGTCCCTGCAGGAGGAGCTCTGGTCCATAGGGAGGTCCTGGGTGCCACAGCCCTCTGGGGTGCTGGGGGAGTTAGAGTTGGAGGCTGGACTAGGTTGCTGGTGAGAGGGTGCAGGAGGGTGGGAAGAGACGGGCAAGTGGGTGGGAGGACCCGAGTTGATGCTGGAGGGTATGGACGATAGTTTTGAACTGGGGCTACCCTCATCCTCACGGCGGTCAGAGGAAGATGAGGATGTGGCTGGCCCCCGGTTGCTGAGGTGGGAGATGCGGGCTTTTTTGGGCGCCAAAGGATCAATGAAGTCAAAGTTTGGCTGCCGCTTCTGGAAGAAACCACATAAATTTTTAGTGGAAATGTATACATTTTACTGTGACTGTGTGTTAGTATATAAATATGTGCAGGTACCGGAGGGGACGCAGGGACACTGTCTTTCGGAGAGCTGCTTGATGAGAGTACCTCAGTAGTAAGACCTAATTTACTGTTAAAGAAAGGGAAAAACGTGTTGCCACCAGAGAAATGAGAAGATGACTGCATTGAAATAATACTCCATATGTGTGTGTATATGTATATAGATTTTTTTTTATTAGCGGTTTTCAAAATATTTATCACTGCCATCTTTTAAAATCTAAAAAAGCCTTCGTAACATGATAGATAGACAGAAGCATGATAGATAATTTCAGTACCGAGTCAGGACCCGGTCGACCTGGACCTTCTCATCTTCAGTGTAGCCTGGCCAGTCTCTCTGGACATCACGGTAAATGAAGTCCTTCAAAGAGTATGTGTTGTCTTTGGGGTTCAAGTTTGCCACCTGTTTTGCACACGCACACAGTTTCAACTTAAACAGTGACAACATGATATATGTCATGCTCAAAGAATTCCTATTTCCTGTGGTGGCCAAACATCTGTGAATGCAAATTATTATGTGATTGAGTTGTCACCCTTTGAACCAGATTTCCTCAATAGATTTGCATAGTGCACTCATGTTTAAAAAGGTAAAGGGATTTCTGATGTGAAAAAAAACCCACATGAAATAACTGCCGTTTGCCTACACAATATCCTTTGATTGAAAAAAAAAAAAAAAAGAAAAAGAAAAAGGCATTACTCCAGTTTAGCTAGGAAAACTTAGTAGGTATATTCTACAGACTTCATCACTTCTGCTGCTTAATCAACAATAAAACACTCTGGAGCACATTGAAAAACCTCATGGTACCTGTTGCAGGGTGGTTCCCAAGGAATTTCGGTCCTTCTGGTTAATACCATCACGCTGCAAACGAGCAAGCACTTCCAGTTTTTTGTAGGACCTCAGCGCCAGCAAGTGGATGATACGGTCTCGGAACGGCCGCTGGGATACAGGGTTGTTTGAAAGGCACTTGCGGATAGTATTGGCTGGGTTGATGGGGGTGGAACGCTTACGCTCTGGGACCACATCTGGGGCTGACAGTGCCGGCTTACGGATATGGACTTGCTTTCCTAAAGACAAAAGGTAAACACAATTTTCAGTGCCTGTTTGACCCTCTCGACATCAAACCATCATATCTCTCACTCTTAAATGTTAATGTGGTCTATTAACGGACATCCACTGCTCAACAAAACCCATTTTCCAAGCACTTCAGTCATTAAAATCTGTTAAAGAAAACAGCAACATCAACCTACAGTCTGTGACTTTACACTTGTTTCAGATGGACATAGCCTTACTGTTCCTTACAGCACTGCATACTTTACATAGAGTGCAAAGAGATCTAAAACCAATCACTCAGGACTTTTCCATATTTCCATATCCTTTTTAAGATAAAATTATTCTTTGTCAGCATGAAGTCCCAAGTTGTGTGTAAAAGCTGACACCACTGAAAGAGTACAGTGAATGAGGCTTACACTGTCGGGGGCCGACAGCAAGGGTATATCCCTGAAATGCCCCCAATCCTCTGCTATATAATAAAGCAAAGGGGGATAGTTATCATGTTCACACAAAGGATATCCAGCCTGAATAATGTCAGAAAATTATTCGCTGACTAGTGTCAGAAAAGTTATTAGATATTTGTTGAACGATCAATATGAACAAAGTTTGAGCTTGATTGGCCTATTATTTCCTTAATAATGTCCAAAAAATAGATTTTTCAACAGAAACTCCCCCAGCCATTTGGAAAAAACACACCACCTGGCGTCAAAATATGACATCATGAAGGTAGTGGCATTAAGAAAGATAACTGTCACACAATTGATATGAACTCGATTTAAGCTACATCGACCTGATAGTGAGAGAATAATGTTCAGAGAACCAATTTCTTCCCACAAAACTTCACCTAATGAATGAAAACAACACCATATGAACTCGGGATGGTAAACAGAAAATGGACATTTGTAAGATGATCAATATGAACCAAATTTTATCTCAATCAGCCTATTATTGCTTGATTTATGTCCAAAAAACTGATTTTCAACTAAAGCGCCCCCATGTGGATAACTTATAGGCTAATACTCATAAGAGAAGATGAAATCGATAGGGTTCTTCCACTAGAGGTCCCCTATGTTGGTTATCAAGGGAGAAGAAATCCAACCAAATCTGTCCTAGTTATTGCCTTCACACCAAAGAGATCCAGCAGCAGCGGATCCGGTGGCGTTTGGGGTAAAACCATTATATCCCTGAAACTCAGTTTCAAGGATACAATTACAGGTCTACTGCTTAAGCTACAATTCTCTGACATATATAAACTATGTTGTTAAAAGCAGTTTCTAAAGAATAGTACAGGTATTTAACCTTGGTGACACCTCCACTCCATGTTGCTGATCCATGTGCTCAGTCAGGATGGCTTTTACTTTTACCTATACTGCTCCACAGTCATTATGAAATTCTAAAGCTCTTTAAGAGATTAAGTTTAGAAAGAGGAAGAGAAAGAAAATACTAATCCCCCCTCCCTCCTTGAAAAAGCTGAGGGAACAGACACTTTGTGCTGTCTAACAAGTCACTGAGATTGCCGCAGGTGACGCATTAATGTCTTTCAGGTGAGCCTACAGAGTGGAGTTGGTGACCTTATATAAGAGTGTTGGCAAGACTATATCTTAATCCTGTGAAAACCTCTGTAGTAAACAACCACAGGCATCTGAATAGATCATTAAATGTTCCTAATGAGAAGGATTGTGTAATGCTCCTTAATAAATACAGGCTACATAAAAAGGTCCTAATAAAAAGGTACAGACTATTACCTAAAATTATCAGACTGTGAAAACAAGGTGCTGCCCCCCCTTGCATTAATAAATAGGGTTCTCACTCCAGACCAGCTGGTGCAAGTCCCTGTCCTGTCCCTCCCCTTTTCTCTGCTGCTCCTCTCGTTTCCCAGTTTCTATCTGGGCCAGTTTATGCAAATTTCTACCCAATGCTGTGAAAGCGGGCAAGTGGAGGTTTAAACTAGCTTTACAACATTTTTACTTTGTCTGAGCTGCTCTGAATGGCAGTTTGACACGTGTTAAATGCTGCAATAGTCTGTGCATGTTTAACTATCAATTTTTTTTTTACTTATATTCTCTTGTTTTAATTGATGATTGCCTGTGTGAAGTACACATTTACAGAGGCTGTGCGATATGAAAGAAAATGACTTGTTTCATTTTACTGTCAGTTCAGTGTGTCTTCATCACATTTTCAACACAAACATAGTGAAACTTTGCAATTATCTTTTTATACACTTATATTTTAGGAGATGCCTGAACTTTTGCACAAATGTACACTAAAAGAAAGGAAAAGAATAAAAAAATAAGTTAAATTTGAATTAGCTAACTTTATTATTCAAAATGTAACAGGCTTTCTTTTATGCTGCATTTACAGAAAATGTGTTTAATCATCAAGTGTTAATATGTGGATGTGACGTAATAACTGTAATAACTGGAATATGAGATTTTAGTCGTATCACACAGACCTATTTACAAACCTAGGTGTTGTAAGGACAATACTAAAGTAAGTGATACCACTTGTTTGTCACTGGTATCCTTTACATGCATGCTAAGTTTTTCACCAGGATTTCTGATTAACTTGGTCAGAAACTCAAAATGTATGCTAACTCTGGACATTTACAAGAAGCAGCAGCATGCGTGTTTGTCTTTCCTTTCTGGGTGTTGATGTTTAATTTATCTCAAGTCTTTATTTGTTTTGTGACTGGAGTTTGGACAACAGCGTGGGATGGTAAATAAACATAACTTGCTTTGTTGCATTTCTCTTGCCCTACCATAGCAGAATGAGGCTAGAGAGAGATAGGGAGAAACAATAACTCAAATTAGATTCTGAAAGTTTAGTTTTGTTGTTAAACGAATGTTACCCAAACCTAAGCACTGGTTATAAAAGTTCACAAAAACTAGTCTAAATGTCTTAATGTACATCAAGTCAAAGGTAAACATGACAAGCAGTCTTAACTGGTTTGCATGTGACATGTCATAATTGGAAAAAAGCACACACCACATGGATGCCATACTTTAGCTGTCTTTATCATTGAGACACGATATGTGTAAATGACACAGAAATAGCTTTATTTGCCACCTGTAGCCCTTATCAGTCAGACTGCTGATCTGGAAAAGACCGAGATAGCAAAATGGCTTAGTCAGTCACAATAATGGGTTTGAATGGAGTCAGGCTGTCAGCTTTAACCTATTCAGCCTCTCAAAAGGGACTGAGTCTGAAAAGAGAGGAGAGGGGTTGAAGCCATGGGGGTGTATAGGGATCCAACCGGGCACTTGACTGTGAGTCGTAGATTATAGGTTTCACGATGTCAGACTACAGTGAGGGTCTTACCTCTGTACTGGCCCCCAGGCTTGATAACTTTGGTCCCACGTTCACGTGTGTCCTCCACAGCCTGGGTCATGCGTTCCCGGGTCACCTGGTAGGAGTCATTAGTGGCACAAACTGTGACCTTATCCTGGACTGTGGCCAACAATGCCAGATGCGAGGCTCCTGAGCTGGAGAAGAATATGAGAAAGAAATGAGGCAAAAAGGCTTACTTTCTAACAGCGCATGTCAAGACATCAACAGGTGATTCAGCATTACCTTGAAACATACTGGTGGATGCACTCAAAACTTCCCTGAGGATTGTCCTTGCCCACGTTAGACAGGTAGAAATCAAAATTGTGGAAGGTGTCGGAGGATGAAACAGTCTTGGGAATTTTAATGCGCTGGAAAAATTCATACACAAAATGACTCATTTTACAGAATCTATTCATGTGCCCCGCATACTATTTGAGGTTACTGAGGTGAGATAATCACATATTCAGGGTTTCCCCCTGGTTTATGGGCGGGGCTTAGATATTGTGGTCGCACTGAGGGGGTTTGTGTGGTTTTAGCATTCACAGGATCATCCCCCAAGAAAATGTATTTACTAAAACCTGAGCATTCACAAGAAGTTCAGGGATTACGGCAAAGAAAACTTTTTCCATTATTATTATTATTATTATTATTATTATTATTATTATTATTATTATTATTCCAAATCAACTACATCCATTCGATCTGGGCAGAGGGAGACACTTTGTTAGTTTTACCCTCTACATTGATTTATGTTCAAGTGGCTTTAATGTGGCCCAAAATGACTTGGGTGCTGCACCTCAGCCTGTAAAACATTTGTGAACCACAAGCATGTGGTAAAACAGCTCCAAAACTAGCCTTGGACTTCCTTTAAACTTTCTTTTGAAGCCATGTCTATTCTGCTCTCTTGGCCAGGTCACTCTTGGAAAAGAGATTTTGAACCCAATGAGGATTTCACCTGGCTAAAAAAAGGATATATATTTGGTCTTTGTATGCACATATAGTACAGTATGAGGAATGACATCTGAGCTTTAGGGTTTCGCTAGTACAAAATGGCAATGAGAATGAGTTAAGGATTGTCTCTGAGGTCTTGGCAGCTAAAGGGAGGCAACATGTGAGTCATGTGCAACATGGACTAGGAGCAGTGCAAAGCAGTGTTTATAGACTTTAGAAGTGTTGAATCACAGTTTTAAAAGAAGGCTAACCTAAATTCCTGAACTACAGCATTGTGACCACGGGATCTGTAACTTTACCATTTAAATGTTTCATAATATAAAAAACAAAAAGAAACAAATATTTAGAACATCATAGTCTGCAAGAATTATTGTTTCATTTTGGGCTAAACACAAAAGAAACATACCAATCGCATGTTAAGAAATATAATATTCTACACTATATGTCAATCTAAAGTCTTACATTCTCTGACAGATGCAAAGAAATTTCACATTGGGATTTAAATTTGGGCTGAAATCACTCAACGTGCCCTTGTTTAATGAAAAAAGTACTTACGCCTTGGAGTCCCTTGAAATGTATTGTTGGCTGCGGTGAAGGTACATTCTGAAAGTCAAGAAAAACATCAGATTAACTCCTACGGAAAAGTGAAGGACTATTTTTGAGAGTTTCATTATTTAATTAGTGATTAGAAATAACCAAATAAGGCCTAGTACTAGCAGGATACACTGGATTATTTGATTGACAGACTAATGCTCAAAATATTTGGCTTCAGAAACTGTGGAGCCTCAAGCAGATCCCATTCAGTACTGACAGACTGATCAAACATTTGTCTCTGATTGTCTATAAATGTTTTTCTTACACACTGTAGAGAGACTAGAGCTTAGAACCAGCGCATGCCTTCTGTGCTTTTGTGATGCTTTGCAGTGGATCCTATGGTTCTGCATTTGTTGACGATTAAATTATTATTCTGCTTATTCAGACCAAGCCCCGATACTTACCCAATACTGTCAGTGGCATTGGTCAAAAAATACGTAATCACAGACACCCAACACGCTACTGGGTGTCTCAGACATTTTTGATCTATTAAAAAACCAAGTGAGCTAACAGTACCCGTTTCATTTTCTTAGTCGGTTAAAAGGTATGCGTAAGGTAAAACTGCGTGTTTTTAGACTTCTAAAGATGAGCGGTGTAACTTGGACAACAGTCAAATACAGTGGTTATTTTGAAGAGGATATTTCTGGAATGTCTTTGTTTTGTGTAGGTTAGCAGGTTTGTGTTGGTGGCTCCTTGAAACTGAGCTGACGGCCACAAATATGCAGTGGCTTCTCTGCGGCAGTAAAGGTCACAAAAGCACAGGATTCATTGCTTCTTGTCACAGCTGACCAAGAGATGAACTAGCTGACGGATCATAGCTCTCTGAAAATACTGCATCAGCAATATTGCAAAATGTGTTCATTAATGTCATCCTCATTGTTTTGTTGCTGCAAGACGTAGCATAGTTGCTAATTCCTTCATAAAATCAGATGTGTATAATTAAGGATACGCTTTTCTCATTTTTACTGAAAGAGCCATGGCATGTTTTTTAAAGCTAAGCTACTGACCGATTCCCTCCCCCCACTATCCATTTAGTCACTCACACACCAACCGGTCCACACACAGAGTTCTCCTGATCACATTTCACATCACCACAGAAAGACAAAGATAGCCAGCTTCCATAGTTCGATGACTGGTTCAGCTACAACACACATTACTGAGAGGGAGAGAGAGAAACAAAAAGCAGGCAGTTTTGGCTGCTCAGTCAGCAAGAGATGGCAGGCTGCCGTTCAATGCAGCATACAGACCAACATTACCACATCCAGTAAGGTTGTAGCACAGGCTGTCACAAAAGAATTCCCTTAACTTGTTGATGACTCTGTTCATCAGTTTTCAAGTGGGCAATCAAACATTTATTTGAATTTGACGTTCTGGTTGTATTGGAGACGTGTAACATATGAGGAGTGTGTGACATACATACAGACACACAAGTTGCCATAAAAAGCCAGCAGATACAAGGCCAATGTTAGGTCACAGTACATGAGCTCTGAGTGAAGACCTAAGCCTACTCAGCGTGTTATGTAATGTTGGTGTTGTTGGCAGAGTTAAGGTCAGGTAACTTTGCTGCAGGCCTCCGCAACTCAGGTCTCCCAAGATTATTACACCTGTGTGCCACTTCAACAAGATTACGCCATACAGTTTAGGATTAACATGTTATATTTAATCTTTAAAGGTATGCAAGTGCTTAATTTGTACAAGCCATTTCCAAAGCTTTTAAACTTGTGGCATTTAAGGGGTTATATGTTGCACTGATGTTCCAAATTATCAACGGAAGGGGAGCGTTGTCAACCAGAATGGACTCGTGGCTATCGAAAACACCAATAAATAAAAGTGTATCACTCATCGAATTAAGAGTAATGTTTATCTGTATTATTGTGTTGAATTTTCTCCTTCAACCAAAAAGTCAGTCAGGGAAAATAACTGAGCTCTTTCATGATCTTCATGTATCGTGTCAGCCAAATGTTTGCATTATAGTTCTGTTTTTAGACAGACACCAGCCACTGTAAATCCACAAATCGCCTTCGTTTCCCATATGATTTGTGGTTAGCTACACTTGAAGTCCATTTTGATTTGTCAGGGTAGTCACAATTTATTCAGAATTGTATATTAACAAATGACAAATTTTGCAAATGTAACTTTATATCTTCATGAACTTTGCAATCAAACTCACCAGTGAAGACCAGACATTTCAACTTAAGCATTACACTTCAGTTTTGTAAATTTCCAAACTACGTTCAATTGAGAAAACAGTTGTATTTTTAAAAAAAATCACATTGTCACTTAATTTGACATTTAATTCGGCATTGGTGTTCATTTTAAGCTCCATAAGATAAATGCAGTGCAAATCATTAGGTACTCCCTCATGTGGTCATACATATTCACAGTGAAACACCAGCCCTCCACTGTGAATAAACACAGCACATATCTAAACAATACAACACAGTGACATCTTTGACATTATGTCAGACTTATTTATTCCAAACACACTAATACTATGTTGCTGTAATTTCTGAATTTGTTACTATAGATACATTACCTATCACTCCTTTAAGCTAATGGGTGAAACAGTGCATGGGATGAAGGGACATGTTGATGGTTTGTAGAATAAATGCGTGTCATTTTGGACAAAATAACACCCACAGCAAAAGCAATCATCCAAAATATATTAGAAAACAGTAGAGGTTTGTGGGTACCAAATTCTGCATATTTGTAACAGTTGACCTAGTCTGTAAAGCCAGAACTTTCTGATATGCCACATTTTTTCAGGCATTTGACAAAAATAAAATAAAATACATTACCCATGTACCACCTGAGGCTCTTGTTTGCCTTCATCATTTCATGTGGAGTTTGATCAGACTGTAACTGCTACATTTTAAGCAAATGAGTGAGGCTGTAGCTTCTGTATGACTGTCGAGTAGCAGGTTTCTGATTAGCCGAGTCTTCTGAGCATATGGTAAACTGAGAAGCATGTTTCTAACGCCTCAAAGTAGTAGGATAATACAGTTAAAACAGCCCCTATTGATCAGTAATGTTATATTTGTCCACCCTGGTCCTGCATCGAAATAACTTCATGTTTATCCACCTTTTTGTCAAGCTCTTAAAAGACTTGTCAAGATGGTTTTTTTTTTGTTTTTTTTTTTTTTTAAATAAGTTAAAGGTATCTTCTACTGACGGGCACATTCGTCGACATGAAATCCCTAATTTGGTCAAAGTAAGGTTAGTTTGAAAGAAAATGGACTTGGCTGTATTGTATCAACCAGCCCTGTACCGATGTTAACTTAAGCTAACGTGGCTAATCAGAGTGACCAAGTTTTCCAACAGGTTTTATAGATGAAACAACACTTGTCATCCCGTAGAACCAAGCCAAGTGGCGAGCCAATAAATTAATCGACGTCTCCGGTTGATTATTTTCACAGAACGAGACTAATAAAAGTCAAAAATCGACCCGAAAGTGGCTCCAACGACTGCTTAGCTAACTTTGTAGCCGTTAGCTGTGCGTGGCAGTAGGGCTTCCCAGCTGAAACCAGCCGTGTCAGCCGTTAGTCCCGGTTCGTATATGTATATTTTTTGTTTTTTAAATCTGGAAAAAAAAAAGAAAAAAAAGGACTGTTTCACTCACCATACAATTTTGGTAGCTTTCTATCGCTCTCAGAGCTGTCTCGGTCAATTTGACGTGCAGTACGGTGACTCTGCCTGCGCTCTGTTGGCCACAATTTAATCCATACCTCCCATCCTCTGAGAGCGCCGCCATCTTTACCAGCCCTCCACCATCGTCCCTCTGAGGCTGGAGCTTTAGCAGCCCCAGCTCCCTGCGCTCTGTCCGGGCTGGGGAGGGACTAGAGCTGCTGCCTACAGGGAAACACAGCCTATAGTGGGTTTGTCTCAACTTGAACTCACTGTATAATAATAACCTTACAGCACAACAACATCTTATAGTAGCATGAATATTATTATCTAAGTGTTTAAGATGCAGGTTTTGTGATTGGATCCACTTTTATCCACACTTTTTTACTTTGTTATGCTCTTTTTAAGGACAAAGCCTGAGGTCATATTTAGTCTTTTGAAGCCTTATTGGAGGATCTTTTCTAGTAACTAGTTTCCCTTTCCACAGCCTCTCTCACACATAGTTAGCTCTTGGCAAAAACTGCCTCTGCCTGTTCTGTTTTGCTGACATAGTAAAACTAATTCTAGCCCAGTGAAACTGTTAAAGGTAGCCTTTGTAGACTATGCTGCAGTGTAAACTCACTTTTGTCACAAATATAAATGTAAGTTATAAATAAATACCAGCACCACAAGATTGGGATCTACTTTTTTTCCCCATATAGATATATATATATATGTATTGGTCTATAATTATCTTTCATGTGGTTGCTGTAATGATAGGTGATAAATGTGACATCAGCAGAACGGGCATCAGAGTGTCCCCCGGTCAGCTGCACCGCCGCTATCTCCCTGTGTCAGTGCCCATGACCTGATGATTAGGGCATCACGTTTTGGTGTGGCGTAGCCTTGGGCAGGGTGGGGAAAGGCCTGTGTGAATCCAGCAGATTACCATTGCGTTTAACTCCACCCATCCCTTCTGTCTGTCTCGTTCTCACACACACACACACACACACACACACCAACACACGTTCACATTATGTTTTCTTTAATGTATGGGACTTTACCCCAATATGCATCCCAGAAACCTTACCTTTAAGCCATGTGTCGAAGGCGCCTTGCACTTTAACCTATCTTTAATTTTTTGTGAGCACAGTTGATTTAAAGATTAGAAGTGCTAACATCTGAAACAAGGTTTTGCTTCATGGTCATGTGGCGTTAATTAACAAAACAATAAAACCCTGATTGATTTACTTCTGGAGGTGTTTTTTTTTAATTTTTTTTTTTGTCTTACAGGTTACCTGCTGTGTAAACAATTAAAATTAAGCCCTATGGGTGGACTCACTGGTAGTAGAGTCTTTGTGTTTACAGTGGCCCTGAAGGTGTCACCTGACAAGGGCCTACGAGCGTACTGTGAAGAATAAGATAAAATTACACACCTTTGTTTAAGGATAAACATCAAACGCAGCTATTGATAACTTAAAGGTGAGGTCCTTAAGTGTTTGTGTGTCCGTCTGCCATGATGACAACATGTGACTAAAATGGGAATGAATTTGTTTTTTTCAGCAGAGGCAATGAGACAGAAGTTATTCATTCAACCAGTCATTTTATCATTCAGTAAATGTATTATATAGCAGAATTCATATAAAAGAAAGTCATTCTCAAAGAGTCTCACGTGAAAATAAGAGGAGAATAAATGAAGTTCATCCTTAGGTTTCACCTTATGCTGCTAAATTTAAGCTGTTCTAAATGATAACAGTCATTATTTGCATTAGCCCTCAAAGACCTAAACAGATATCTAAAATGCTGAGTAACTTTTGAGCAACTAATCCTATCAATGCTTTGAATTAATTAAGTAAAATGCAGTTTCTCAGCATTTCAGCAGCATCAGATATGAACCACTGGGACATTCAGAGGCGCCATAGTGAACAAGGAAACACCATAATCTTCTGCAACATTGATTCACCAGTAAAACCAATGGAGTTTAACAAATGGTAGTGGTTGTAGACATTTGTTTTCATGTTCAGTTAATTATATGTGTTGTTAAAAAAGTCAATTTTGCTTCACTTTTAACCTTTGACTAAGCTTTTATGAACATCTACATGGTCAGTACATTAAATGTAGGAAAATCCCTGCTTTTCACTGTAAAATGTAGAAGATAAAATGATAAATAGTGATAAATCCTTTTGTAAATGTTAGATGGAGAGAAAAAAAATCATTGAAAGTCACCACAAAAATATTCCTAGGTTAAGGGTTAAGTGCATTATTTGTCGATGCCTAGACTTAATCTGAGCCACATATTGTAGCAACTGGAACCTAAAATCAGTTAATGTTATAAAGATGCTTCTTTCTGTAGGATGGCAAAAATTTGTGATTCTATAATTTTACATTTAAATCAGTTTGGTTTCCTTCTTCTAGAGTGACCTGTTTCTACAGTGTTAAAAGTGTTATTGTTAAATGATAAAGTCTTTGGCTGCAACTATTGGATGTAGCATTTGGAAAAAAAAACACTATACTGTACATGGATATATTTTTGTAAGGGTGCACCACACGAGTAAAGAAGATATAAATGATCAAGACCTCCTCGCTATTGATTAAGAATACTGTTGAGTACATAGAATTTCCAGGCGTGTAGCTTACATGACCTGTAATTGACACAAATAAACGGTCATGGCAGTGTAGCAGTGGCTCATTAGTTGTACTGCTACTTCACAGCAACATCCTGGTTTGGATTTTATCCAGATGCTCTAACTTCCTTATTCAATGCAAATAGACACAAGAAGGAAATGCCCTCCTTTTATACATGTGTAAATGTCATTAAAACACTGATGTTTGGATGACTTTGATTCTGTATGTATATGTAGATAAATGATAATTGCATTGCCACTTGATTAACTAAATTAACTTATCTGTGTTTATACCACATATTTATTGCTCTAAGACAGTGATTTTTATGAAAAAAAGACTCACTTTGACTAGTTCCTCACATTTGCACAAAAAGGTGGCATTATTAAATGTGCTGATACAGAAACATGAGCATGTGCTTTTATGTTAAAGATCTTTATTCTGTCCATACTGTCTCTTCGTCTACCTTAGACCATGCTACTAGACTCCTTTACCACCACTAAACCACATGACGGGGATTAAACCAATAATTCTTTAAACTGCTTTGCATTGTGGTATGAAAAGGGCTACTCAGCATGGATCAGATAGCCTTTATATATAGGTGACGCAGCTCATTCATAGGAAACAGTATATTTAGAAACACCTGCAGATTACAATCATATTGTGGTCTGAAACAGGAAGTTGCAGCTACATTAGAGTAGAATACAGCTGAAATGCATTTTTGCCTTATGAGTTCTGGTAATTCGGAAGTAGTACTGTGAAGGCAGGTGTTTGTATGCGTTGACAGTTTTAAGTTTCGTGAAAAAGAAATTTCACAGTGTTATCTGAAGCTCACCTCCAACTCTACTCCACGTGGCGATTTGGCACATGCACAGATTCTGTTGGCAGTGAGAAAAAGCCATCTGCTGCTGTTTAACCCTCCCATTAAAACAGAGGAAGAAAATGCAGAGCATGAATGTGAGAGCATGTCTGTGTGTGGGGGACGTGAAAGGTGGCAGACAAGCAGAAAACAAGCCACATCAGGTCACTGAAGTTTACCTTTTACCCCAAGTCCTATAGGCAGAAAGTTGCAGTTAATGGAAAAATCTACTTTATTGCATCTGGAATCAGTAATTCACACTTTTCCAATTTATTTTTATTTTTTCTGGAGCTCAAGAAAACTTCTACAATATACACATGAAAACCAGGAGAAACAGCATCCTGCTATATCCATTTCACCCACCTGGTATTTAAAGTCCTTGAAACAGCAGCTCTTCCAGTTAATGATTGGCCACTGTGGGGAGAGTGTGCACTTACATTGTTGACTCTTATCACTGCTGACCACAAAGCCACTGGAGCGGTATCTCCGAAGCTGACATTAATGGAGCGCGCAGGGCTCCGTTTAAAGAGACAGGTCAATTTCTTTTTTGTCTGCTGTGGAAGAGATAGTGAGCATGCAGAGGCGCTGTTCACACAAATGGGCCTTTAATTGACAGCAGATTGTGCAGTTTGCTCCTGCGTGACTGCAAGGAGTAATTATTGGCTAATAAAACGGCATATGAAATGGATGGAAAAATGTTCATTTATGCAACACAATGAAAACGTCTTTAGAGCTGTGGTAAAACAGGAGACTGCAGATCAGTCCATTCTCATCTTGTTTGTGTTTTTGTCATTTTTTTATGGGAAATGCTTCCAGTTTTCAAATATTTCCTGTCTTCATTAGTTCCCTGTAAGAGAAGGCCTGGAGGAACTGCAGGGGATTAGGTTAATTTTCCCTGAAGGAGCTTGAAGACAAAATAGATTTGTTCTTTTTTTGATAGGATCTACATGTATCAATTGGTTAAGTCATGACAATCCTACTGTTTTTGCTTTTTCATCAATTCAGCATTTGTGTTCCTCCCTCTTTTGCATATCAAAGGCCTCACATTGCCTCCCTAAGGAGAGTAGCCTCTGTACTGGCACATTAGTAGCCAGAGCAGAGTCCCACCAGCTGTACTCTGGTGAAAGCACACAGGTCGGCCTGTGGTTGATCAGATAGCGGTTCAGGTAGCTCTCCTCGAGGCCTCTTGCTGTTACCCCATTCGCCTGGTCCTGCAGAATAAGCAAAGAACATGCCCGAGCCAGTCTGTACATTTCAGAAACTAGTCCTCCATACAGTTCAGAGGTGTAGTAGTAGTCTCCTTCATCATCCTCCACATATGCCGATGAGGTCTCCTCAACTTCATAGGGAAATGCATTTCGTGGCATCCCATAGAGCTCGGGGTGTAAGGTAGCCACCAGGTCTCCGAGGATTTCCTCTCCCACCGGAGCAACAAACTCCTGGTCTATGTCAGCACAGAAGATGTATTCAACCTCACTGCCAATGGGGTCCCTGATGGCGTCAGCTAGAAGGGCCATGCGACGATAGTACAACCTTTCCCAGCCAGGGAACTCTGCGATGGGAACCACCTTCAGCTGTCGATCAGGTCCTAACTCAATGGGTGGTTCTAAAGTACGGGGATTGTCTGTGAGAATGTAGTAGGTCACGGCGCGACCAGGGAGGAAGTAGGTTTCAGCTGAGGAGAGGAATCGTCGGACAAACTGCGCGTACCTTCCCACCACCAGGGCCAACAGGCCTGTGTGGATATCCCGCTGTGCAAATTTAGCCCTTCGCCAAACCGAGTTTCGTGTGTCACCCCACACTAAAGGGGCACCCCACGGGGTCTCTACAGAGGTTTGAGGTGGTGCTGCCCTGTCGACAACCATGTCTGTCATTTCCCGTCCACTCGCCATACCCAGGGACTGAAAGATGGGATGAGGAGACTGCACGGTGACAGTGGGTTTACGCCCGTGGAGGAAATCTGAGGAGGCAAAACATATTTCAAAGCGCAGAGGTCAAACTTTTCTGAACTAAAAGTAATAATTTCACTTAAGCTGCATTTGAATAGAGTTTTTATTCATCAGTTCAGATCTGCACTGTTTCTTTTAAGCTTAAAGTTTTTATCTGTTTATCTGCTTCATCTGTTTTATCTATTTATGTTTTTTTTTTCTTTGATGCCTATACTTTTCATTGCTTTCCTGCTGTAATACTTTTAATGTTTTATGTAAAGCACTTTGAATTGTCTTGTACATGAAATGTGCTATATAAATAAACCTGCCTTGCCTTGCCTTACACAGTCGACCTGTGCATTTCCATATTGAGGAAATGACTGTTTTAACTTGTTTTATGTTGTTTTAACTTCTCTTACGTCCTATTAATTGATACTAAGAACATTTTAGCTTCTAAATCAATATAAAGTGCAAACTTCCTGCACTACTAATACAATTCCTGACAAAATTATTTACTTCTGAACATTTCCAAATACAATTAATAATTGTCTCCACACCTGCTATGTACTTTATGTCTGCAATGTTGGGGGTAAATATATGAAACACTGACAATTAACACTACATCACTGTGTTGTAGGTTGCAGGTAAAAAGACATCCCAGTAAAGGTAGGTGCACAGTGCACGCTTCTCAAGACAGTTTAGCTCACTGTTAAATTAAGCAGCAGCCATTAGATGCCTGTATAAATGAGAGAAGAGACAAAATTATCTCAACACACGCAGGAGATCATTTCTCTGAAATTGCTGTGTGCACAGCAAGGAACAGCACAGATACCTCACACTACACCCTACATCTTTGGTCAGTATTACTTTTTTTTTCCTCACATATATTAGATTAATCGTGTCAGTAGCTGTCTGGAGGACATCCACAGAGGGTGCCATTTGGTCCACAAAAATGTTTAAGGTAAAGAATATGGTATTAGTAAAACAGCTCATTGTTAGATAATGTTGTAATAATACAAATAATAAACCAGCTGCTTTATTACACACATTCCTCTTGTGATGTTACAGTTTATTAAGGAATCATGCAACATTACAGGACCACATCCAATGCACATAATATACCATTTGTCTTTTTTGGTGAATTAGAAATCACAATTAGTGTGCATTACTGACAAGGAGAAAGTGGAAAACGTGAGAACACTCGTGGAGGGTTTGGTGGAATATGCCGTATGCAGATGGAGTGGCCATGTGGTTAATTTGACCTCGGGGGGACTTTATATTCAGGGCTGAAACTGACCTCAGTTATAGTTATTGACCTCATGAGTCCACAGAGCCTGAAGGTTATTACCAGCTGAGGATGACAGGCTGTTAGATTTGGCCATATTGGTTAAATATGTACGCACAAATGTGCACGAAACCTAGAGTGTGTATGTGTGTGTGTCCTCCCACATCTGTTGCCTCAGAAGTGCTTCATCCGGTTCTCATCAGATGATATGAGAGCTTTTATTGGTCTGTAGGGAGGAACAACAGAGAAGTAAAATTGCTTTGGCAAGACTCATCCCAGTCTCTGTACTCTGTATTCTTCTTGTGCTTTTAGTTTCATATTGAGCTTTTGGAGCAGAGGTGGAAGGTAACTATATTCACATAGTTTGTTTAATAGAGTTTTCAGGTGGTATAGTTGAGTATTTATTTTTTTTAAATAGAAGGCTTTGGCACATCTTGACCTACTTCCAGTGTGCATAGAGAAGGAGAAAAAGTAGCTACAGGTCAAGACCTCAGGCAGCACTTGTAGTATTGAAGAACTGTATTTAGATTCTAAATATAGACCAGACCTTTTCAGCCAGTGGCCTTCATCAGGATATTTATTTTTTAGACAACTGTGTGCTTTTGCTCGCCACGTTTTGCCACAAATATCTGCACTTATTACTACTTACATATTCACAATAGGCATGTTACTTCAGTTTTAATGCATTTGAGGGTAATTATTGATTATGTTTATTTTGCATTACTGGGAGCCTTTGTAACATCGTGGATGGGACAATACATGGGGAAAAAAAATCAGGTGGTATATTCATCAGTAGATACCAAACATGGCAAACTTAAAAAACACATACCGTAACAAAAGATGAAACAAAAACAGTGCCAAAGATGTAACAAGACAAAAATGAGGTAAGAACCGTAAACCATGATATACATGGCAGGTCTGATCATTTTCAGTAAAAACATCTGCCCATTTAGGTGCTTA
>JAPQRP010000024.1:30789215-30802843 GCA_037367295.1 Apogon hyalosoma | reverse complement strand
ACAAAAACAGTGCTTTTAGGCATTCCATGTTTTCTTTTTTGTCTGTTTTAGTCACATGATACACACAGGAGTTAGTAATTGATTGCATAACCATTGTTTTTGATGACTTTTGATGGTCTAATAATTTTTTTCCGTGACTGTATGTTTTTGTGTATGTGTTATGATCACATATCACAAAAACAAAACAAAAAAAGCCATCTTACCTCCAACCTTGGAGTTGTATGCCACTCCTACTCCACATTTATTGTTGTCTGCCTGCATAGCGATCTCCCCTGCACACCTGGTCCCATGCCTGAAAACATATTACAGATCTAATTTACTCTAAATTAGGCGCAATCTCAGATGTGAGAGCTGTGCTTTTTCATGACAGGGAATTTCACTGCATTCAATTTCCCAGATGGCTGCTACCAGCCATTACTCAGTGGGAAAAACACACACTTGAAGAGGCCACCGTATTGTTAGATTACATAACTCCCCTTATAAAATACAATGTTTAGAGCGCAAAGTATTGATTATGAGGACAGGTCATGTGCGTCATCTGAAAGCAGAGGTCTTTCAATTGTTCATTCAGGAGTGTGCATTCTAATTATACAGGAGCCCAGGATTGTTTGGTAGAGAGCTGTGTCTAAATACACATGTCTATAAAAAGACATTTGATTGCTTTTCTATTGTTTAATTTGTTTTTGTGGCATAAAATAATAATAAAAAAAACCTTAGGAACTAACTTACTTGTTTTCATTGGTGGAGTCGTATCTGGGAAAAGGGTCTGGGTCATTGTCATTGAAGTCATAACTGGCTGCAGCATCCTATGAAAAAAACAACAGAAAAACAATGAGGAAAAAAATGCTGTTTATCAAAAGCTGGGAAGATGTCAGTGTAGATCAGTGATGAACACTTTGAGCACTGATCTGCCGTCACAGAGTCATATATAATTGGTGACCAGAGGAAAAATATGACCAAACAGTGGAAGAAGCCGGTCGGCATGAGGGTCAAGGAGAGGTTGTCAACAGTAATCTATTGAATGTTCATGTAAACTGTTGTTTAAGCCTGCGGGATGAGTCACAAGAAATTGGTTTGCACATCATGAATCATCTCCTCTCTGTTCTAACGTTATGTGCGTACTCCTATCATCCCTCTACATTAGTTGGTACAACAAAATGCTTATATTATGTTTTTAAAAGAGAGGTAATCAAAGTTATTAAAGCGTCGTTGCAGTTGCTGGTTCACGGTAACAGCTTTAATATCTGATTTAAATTAGATGCTTCAGAATCACTTTTTATTAAGTTATGCAAATGTACACTGCTCATATCCTTTGATTGTTTAGGATGAGCACCTCGGTTGGTTGATCCTCTCCGATTAATCAGCGTTAACTTAATTACAGTGGGAGCTGTTTCCATCAGCCCTGTTGTCATACATTATCTCTGTCTCTCCCTCACACCATTGTGGCGTTTCTCTTCCGCTCTTGGAGGCAACGGCAGTGTTTGAAACCAAACCACAGATGGGTCTTTTAAGCTTTTAGAGTTCCTGTCAACAGCAGAAACTTCAACAAAATGAAGCCTCGCTGAGCTCCATTCATTCATCCCTGCTTTCGGAAGCATGTAATTATCTGTTTTCCTTTGTTTAAAGCTTCAGACTGAGAAACATTATAAAGAAATTAGCAATATTTGTAAATCCTGCAATCCAGCTTTTGCATAGTTCAGCACAATGATCATTTTGCTACAATACTGCTCATTTCTAAACACTAAAATACTGCTGCTTGGCTATCATACAGAAGATGTATTGCTGTCTTTATGAATCGCCTTGTAAGGTGTCACTAGCAGCGTTGCTAAGACAACGGTAGACCCAGACGATAGGGCTGTCTCCATGGCAACGGTGTCTTACGTAGTTGGAGTAGATGTCTGTGTGGTTCCACTCTAGCCCGTCATCCAAAACTGTGATGACCACTCCTTTCCCTGTGATGCCTTTCTGCCACACGGGGATCACATGCAGGTCGAGCTTTGGCAGGGAAGAGGACGTCCGTGTGTCTTGCTGGAAAACACAAACAATGGGGTTTATTACTATGAGAAACTGACATCGTGTTACAGAACAGTAGCATCACTGCACCAGGGGTGAATATGCAAATATAACACTCTGATCTACAGAGAGGTGATATTGATGACGAACACTTCATTTTTATACTCTCTCAGCATTATCACATGTGGTAAAAAGGTCAGCTAAAGAGGGTCTTCCAGCTTAAACTGCCTCCCAGTTCTTCTTCTGACCTTTACAGAAATTCATTAGTGGACTGCTGGCTTTTCTTTTGTTAGAGCTTGAATCACTACTACGGCCACTTATAGGCAGACTGCTGCCAGAGGATCATAATGATATGGGCTTTTGTGTTGTGCAACACCACGTCTCTTCTAATTAATTTAACACACTGGATGCCTTCTAGAGTGATGTGTTGCTAGACCCACATCTAATCCTCTTGTTGGATTAACAGAAGTCCATCTCTGCTTAAGCTATCTAATATCACACTTAAGTAAAGGGACCAGGTTTGTTTAAATGGAAGAACATCATGCCTGCTAGCCTGCCTCAGGAACAGTATGATTCAGAGCTGGAGACAGCTAAGACTAAAAAAAGAACTCACTTTGCTCTTTGGCTCTTTGCGCATTATGCACAGACACTGCAGAACGCCACCCCAAGATGTGAGTCATCCCTGTGATGTTCCGCCTTTTTTCTTCCCCTTGGTTCCCAATAAATACAATTTTCTCCCTATATCTTGCTAGGATCTTTTTATGTCACCCTTTTTTCTGGGCAACTGGAAATGTGACATAAATCTTAATGTAAATATGCAGCAGATGTCATATATACACACACACACACACACACACACACACACAATGTTTTTCAGCATCAATTTGAGAGGCTTTTACTCGACCGGACCAGCTCATCTCTACAACTGGCTTGGTGTGGTGTGAAACTAGATGACTCACTTGTTGGTGCAGGTATAGAGCGGCTGAGGGGGCTCAGCAGCCTTTCATTCATGCAGAGATTGTACTGATTTTCAGCAAACAGACTTGGTAACATTCAAAGCCTCTCTGCACTGATGTTAAGTATAATAATGAGTGAGGGGATACGGGCACGAGCACAGAGAGGTCCCTGGATGCACAATTAGCGCAGACACACACTTGCACAGCCATGGATACACTCTCACATAACCACGCAGGCAGGAGGAATTTCAAGCTACAAGTATGAGTCACTCCCTGATTAAATTATCGAGCAGTCACCCACTCGTGATAGATAAAGACACTCCCCCCGTTTTCAGGACCAGCTCACTCTCTACTACATCGATCATCTATCAGCCTCCACCACACACTTTCACCCTTATCAACCTGGCTGATGTCACTGTGTTAGACCTCTGCAATTGTTACCTTCTGTCAAAAAATTATTAGACCACCCTTGTTTTCTTCATTTTCTTGTTCATTTTAATGCCTGGTACAACTAAAGGTACATTTGTTTGGACAAATATAATGATAACAACAAAAATAGCTCATAGTAGTTTAATTTCAGAGCTGATATCTATCCATTTTCCATATTTTCTTGATAATAACCGAAATCACTTTGGTTCTTACATCAGTAGGTATGGCATTGTACTGACAAAAACAGTGCTTTTAGGCATCCCATGTTTTCTTTTCTGTCTGTTTTAGTCACGTGATACACACAGGAGTTAGTACTCGATTGCATAACCATTGTTTCTGATGACTTTTGATGGTCAAATAATTTTTTCCGCAACTGTATTTCCCCATTAAATGTTGGATTTCATTTACAAATGTAAGAAATATTATCACATCAATAAAATGACAGATGCAAAACATATCTGAGGCCTTTACCCTTTCCATTTTAATACCTATTTAGGCATGGCTTTGCTCTTGGTGATATGGTAAGATCAATGAATCACAATGCTTTTGATGAAGCGTAACATGGCCTTTAGAGTGACACAGACATGGGCTGATGTGGAAACACACTAAGCGGCACTTTAATGTCAATTCCATTAGTGTCATCATCTCTCATCGGCAAAAATGATTCATCTCAATTTGCTTTCTTATTTTCCACAGTGTGTGACTCATGTTTGGTTAGTGCAGGTATAGAGACCTGGAAGCTGAGAGACTGTAATATGAATCCCCCACCTCTTATATTCACTTAGTCATCCAAACCAGGGATGGTTGAATCCGTGACAATTCAATGACTTTACTTTACCAAATGTGATTGATTTAATATCAGATCCGGCTGAATTGATTAACCTATTAATCCTGATGATGAAGAGTGATGTATAATAGAGGGGATCATGGCTGTTTTCTGGAGCTTAACAGATCAAAAGTGCTGATATCATTCTCTAAACTGAAAGAAAGCTTCCTTAATTGTCATCTACTTTTTTTTTTTTTATCATTACAACATAGTGTCATAATTCATTACAGATCTATTACATTGATGAAAATAGGAGACAGTATCCTCCATATCTACATCTGATCTATGGAAAAGACAGATGGATAAACAATGTGAAGAGTTCATTCTGAAGCTTATGGATCAAAATTAGTAAAATACCATTAACAGTGGGGTCAGCCTACGGTCAGGATAAAGTAAACGTGTTAGTAATGGATCTGGAAAGGATGCACAGCTGTGACAATCCACTGTTCTCTGCTGCTACTTGGCCTCAGTGGGCTAAAACAGCCCCATTCAGGGTAAATTGGGACTTAATACATAGTGCTGTACTCTACTTCATCCTGCTGGATTATAGTCTCTCCACTCCTCTCCTCTCCACACACACTGTGTTACCAATTAATCAAATGGCTCTTTTGGCTAAAACTGTTTGAAAGCGTACTACTCTTTCATTGTTTTGTTTAGTTTTTTCCTTTTAAAAGGGTTGGTATGGGGAAACAGTGAGTGTTGCACATGCACATACACTCAAGCCATTCTACTGATTTGGTGCAAAATGCAACACATAGCATAAAGAATTTAATCATCATGTAGTTTTTAGTATAGTAAACCATTATTAACATTAATATTTTCATTTCACTGCAATATCCCTCTCTTTTCTAGCTCCACGGTGTGTAGTTTCAGTTACCACTAACACTAACCAATAAAAACTTCTTCAAGAAATTAATTAATTGCAGACAACAGGTGGTTAGAAGTGAAGCTGCAGATTGATTTGCAGACTTTTGAACACATTTAATAAAAAATAAATAAATAAATAAAAATGAAGGAGTAACACTTGCTTTAGCAGTTTGTGGTGACGTTTTTATGATATAGTGGGAACATTTCAGTATTATTTTAAGTTGAACACTGGGTTTAGTATCCAATAAATCATTATTTTAATGCTGATATCTACTATATGCCTTTTGTTTTGAGAGATAATACAAGGATCTTATTAAATGTCAGAGATAATAGATAATTTCATGCTTTTGAATTTGTTTTTGACATCCATTTGCACCAATGTGATAGAATGGTCTATTTACAAAATCAGTCCTGCTGGAAGGGCCTTATACGGACAGAGATGAGCAGATCTGTCCAGCCCACACAAGGCTTCATCTCAAGGGAAAACAGGCGGTGTGGATGCAAACAGAAGGCCCGACCAGACAGAAAGGATGACCAGAAGGCTGAGATCAACCTAGATGTGTGGTTTGTGGAGCACTGATAACACACAGTCCAAATATTTCCCATAATCTGTATGGATCTGTTTGTTGAATGGGAAATCTGTAGTTTCAACCATCGCAGTGGCAAACAGGAATAATTAACCCGCCCCCCCCGAAGGGGAAGCAAGGGGTATTGTTTTTGGGTTGGATTGTTTGTTTCTTTGTTTGTTAATACTCTAGCAGCAAAACTACTGGTTGAATTCATACCAAATTGGGTTTATAGACTGCCAGTGACCCAGAATAAATCTGATTACATTTTAGGAAAAGTAGGTCAAGTTCAATTTTTTAATGAATTTTTAAAATCTTTTTTTCTCCCATTCACTCATAATGGGTGAAATTTCAAATGTCTGTAGCAGCAAACTTTCAGATGAATTCACACCAAATGGAGTTTATAGATTGTCAGCAATCCAGAATAGATGTGGTTAGATTTTGGGAAAAGTAGGTCAAAGTTTAAATTTAGTATGATTTTTTAAAATCTTTTTTTCCCCTATTTACTTATGATGGGTGACATTTCAAATGTCTGTAAAAACATCAATTTTATTTCAGTTTACTTCAAGCTTGCCACATATATAGAGGTTATTGATATGCTGACATCAGCACACGCATAGACATGATGACATCAGCTGGATCGATGCCAAAATAAGCTACAATATGTGCGAGGGGAGGGGTTTGTTGTGCCTGGTACTACTTGTTTACAGAATATGTTTTGTATGACGCTTTTTTAAAAAACATACCAAGTACCACTGCTGGTTCCACATGGGGTCATCAAACAATTTATCCACCGGACAGTTTCTGCACTCCCCCAGGGATGCTCGCTTGCTCCGGCGTTTCTCATATTGCTGTTCTGCCCACAACACCTACAAGCAAACAAGTGGAGGTGCAAGTTTTTACAAATGTTCAGTCTCAAAAACAGTCGAATTAGACCTGATCAGGAGCAGATGACACTCACCCGATCGTCCTCTGACAGCTGCTTGGTGATGTGGTTGGCACTTCGTTTCATTCTGCTAGGATGACGACGGTGTTTGAACAAGAAATGGTCTTCCAGGGCCCCGATCTGCAAAGAGCAGGAGATGGGACACGGCTGAATATTTTATAGGAAATGACATAATACCAGCCATCTGTCCACTGTGGCCTGTCATGCACATCCAGAACATTATTATCCCTTACAAAAGATTCAGGAGCTCAGGTTGGTAGAAAAATAAACACAAAACATTTAACTGGGTGTCACATTAAATAATTTACATTATATGTGAAGTTAAAGCCATTTTCATAACAGTCTTTATTACAGATGACAGACCATTTTTGTGTTTATGAAATTATTTCTAAGTGAATAATGAATTGAAAATGACATTTATATCAGAATATTTAAATATGTAGCTGCAGACATTAACCTATGAAGACCCAAACATCCACTGGTGACCAAAAACATCTACTGATATAAATGTTTAATACCCGTTGATACACTAATCCTATCAATACATGTCAGTAACTGGTGTAAAATACAGTTTATCATCTTTTCATGACCCATTTGGATATCCAGAGGCTCTGTAGTGAATGTGGAAACACCATCGTCTTCTACGACATTGATTCACCAGTAAAACCCATGGAGTTGGATCAATGACAGTGGATGGAAATAGTTGGTTTATGTTCAGTTAATGATAGATTTGACTGAAAAAGGTCACTTTTTCATCAGTTTCTTCTGTTTCTAATAAAACAACCCTCAAGTTTAATCTGAACTTTAATGAACATCTACATGATCATAGACTTAAATATCGGAAAATATCTGATTTACATTGAAAAGACGTAAAATAAAGAAGATAATATTGCAATAAATGGTGATGAATCACTTAGGGAAGGTTAAATAGAGAGAAAAAATAATTTGGGAACTGATATAAAAGTAGCGCTGGGTCTTTATGGGTTAAATATTTACACCTGCTTTTATTTCAAGCTCTTAAATGCACATAGTTTCTAATGCACAGGATCCACAGGTGTGTTTATTCTGTTTAGGATGAACTTCTATTAGTTATTGGGGAAGCAAAGCATGTATATTCTCAATGATAAGTAGCAAAATATCTTGAGCACAGCCACAATATGTCAAATTCCCTATTGAGACCAATGAAATCTAACATTTTTCATATCACTTAGCAATTATCCGTCGAATGTGCTGCCATTTCAAACTAATCTACAGCATTAAATCCTCATAATTCAATATTAAAAATGCATGTTTGTGTATAGTGATGAGGCGCTGTGGATGATCACTGAAGACAGTATGTGTCTGTATCCATTGGGGTAAATCATTAACAGATGTTGTTCAGAGCCACAGGTTTCACACAAATTAATGCACCGCTCTTACAGAAGGAAATGTGTTTGTATAGAACAAAACAGCATAAGGCAGGAAAACTAAAGAAAGCAGGGGTTGTACAGAGCGGGGAAATGAATCCTAGTTATTATCAGCTGTGTGTAAACAGTGAGTCATAGTTTCAAGTTAAAGGAGGACCTTTAATTTAATGTGGTGCTGAATGCAATGTGTGCTTTCTGGCCATCGTAAAAGCAATGAGTTTCCAGTCTAATGGCCCTATCAAGCAAAGCAGAATAATTGATACAGCTATTGCCTGGTTTGCTGTTACAGCCCAGTGGTTCACAGCCTGCTCCTTCATTATGCTTTCATGTTTTATCTTTGGTGACTGGAAATTGGCCCTTATATTATTTGATAAGATTATTCTGGACCAAGTTTGATTTAATGCAATGGGAAATTAAATGTAAAATGACATCAAGGGGGCAAAAACAGAAAACATTCTGAAATCATGTCAGTTTTTAAAAATGTTTATTTTTTTTTTTTTTTGGTTGAAGTGTCCAGGGCATGGGCGCCTACCTGTCGGACCAGTTCGTAGTCCAGCTCTTTGGCGATCGCCTCCGCAGCCGCCACTCCGTCTGGGATCTCCACAGCCCACTGGTTCAGATACTGTCTGTCCGCCAAAGAAGACTCCATCGACCGGGGAACCGCGGAGCAGAGGATGGCAAAAACACAACACATCACCGCTGGACGACATCTCACTTCCATCTCAGAGGAAATTCAACCAGATGAGAAAAAAAAAACAAAACACACACACACACACAGCCGGCGCAAAGAAAAAGAAACAAACACCTAAGATGCTCCCAAGAAAGCAGGTAAAACTCCAAAATGAGAATATTCAGCTGGGCGTGAAGATATCTCCTTGAATTCTTGTTTTTGTCGTATTCCTTGGGAAACAGCTGTGTGAGATGATGAGGACGGGAAACTGCGTGTTATTGGTCCACGAAGGGAAGGAAATACTGGTGATGGGGAGGGCAGGTTGTGCGCTCTGTGGAGATACGTGTGTGCGCGCATTTCGTCGCGGTGTATGTGTGGTGGTGGTGGTGGTGGGGGGGGGGGCTTACACGTCAAATTACGGATGCTCTGACGTCAATTTGGCGTCTACCTTCTGTAAGATGTGAGTTCAAGTCCCTAAAGGAAAAAAAAAAAAAAAAAAAAAAAAAAAGACGAAACTCTAGGCAGGAGGAGGGAGTTATCTAAAAATATCCCACTGTTTGTCGCTGGAGGAGAGGGAGGAGACATGAGGAAGACAAATGAAACAGATGTTACATGATCCCAAAGAGCGATTACTTCTGAGGAACGTTTCATTAGGAGGCGAATAAGGTGAAGGATCTGCTCCAGGATCAAGAGATGAATGTGTGCTGCAGTCTGTTTGTCCTATCGATGTGGGAGAAATCTGTCCCTCTTTGCTAATAGTGAATCGATAACCTCTTTCTTTCTGCCCCTGTCCGTCTCTTTCCTCACGCGAACAAAGAGCACGTCGGGAAAACAATTAAGGGGGAAAAAAAGTGATTTCAGCACCGCGGACAGCTCCCACTTCAACCACAGTCAACGTGAATGACAACAGGACACTGCAGCATCCGAGGACACACACACACACACACACACACACACACACACACACACACACACACATAACTGTAGTCATAGTCAAGCATAGGTGGAGAGAATATTCAAATGTTTACATGAAAGTTATTATTTTGCTCTAGCTGCTGCTGAACTGTCAACTTACTGTTATGCACTTCACGTCCTTTTTACTCATTCTGTATATTTGCCCAAAGCACTGACATCTGCATATATTACACTCATTGCACATAGTGTACATTTTGTTAATATTATATATTCTGTAATTCCTGCATTTGCACTGATGATAAATTGAATCAGAATCTAAAACCACATTGTGCGCATTCAAAACATTAAATAAAAGCTTAGATGTATCATCACCCACTGAAAATATTCTTAAGTGTCTTATGTATGTCATTTTTATGCTATTAGGTTGTTATATAAATATGAACTACACTTCAGTGTTGTAGCCCAAGGAAGACGAGCAGGTTGTGAAGATCATACCTTATATGTTTATGTTTATATTTTTCTTTATTTATAGGAATTATTAAGGACTTGCAAATCTGCATCTAATTTTGTAAAATGTTTAGTAAATCAAACTGAATGAAACCAGTACTTGAGATAATATTTCAATAACTTCTGAATTTTTACTGATTTTTCAAACTTTGATTCTACCCAACAATAGACTTAATCAGTTTAGTGTTTTTTTTATTGTATGTTTTTAATAGTATTTTAATATCTCCAACATTATTTCTGTTTAATTTGCCTTCTTTGTAAAGTTTAACCCATAGAGACCCAAACAGCCACCGATGACACAAACCATCAACTGATCTAAACTGTTTAATACCTGTTGAGCCACTAATCCTATCAATACATGTGACTAATTGGTGTAAAATGCAGTTTGTCATCTTTTCATGGTCATCAGATATGAGCCATTTGGACGTTCAGAGGCTCCGCATTGAACCTGGAAACACCATCATCTTCTACAACATTGATTCACCAGTAAAACCCATGGAGTTGGATCACTGACAGTGGATGGAGACACCTAGTTTATGTTCAGTTAATGATATATTCTGCCGAAAAAGCCTGTTTTTCTTCAGTTTTTTTCTGTTTTGATATAATTAACTTTGAATTTACTCTGACTTTTCATTAACACCTACATGATCTGTGAATTAAATATAGGAAAATACATGATTTACACCAAAAAAAAAAAAAAAAATCATAATACAGAGGATAATATTATTAAAAAAAAAAAAAAAAAAAAAAAAAAGGTAGAAATAGAGAAAAATAAATTTGGGAACTCCCACAAAAGTGGCACTGGGTCTTTATGGGTTAAAAATGCCAAATACAGCGCATAACAGTGGAATAAATGGTGATACATCATTTAATAAAGGTTAAAAATAGAGAAAAAAAACATTTGGGAACTGCCACAAAAGTAGCACTGGGTCTTAATGGGTTAATAGTAGATGCAACTGTTGATAAACTGTTATTTCACATTCATTTTTCAGGACTTTCCATCGATGGCATAAGGATAAAATGGACTTAAAATAAACACTAATGACTTGTATGACGTTTTTTACTCCTTTTGTGACTTTTACTGAATGTCAATCCTCTGTTATCATGATGTGATGTGAGAGCAACCAACAGGGACAATAAACAACGAGACATCAATACAAAACACATTCAGCAAATCCGGTCCGACACACGAGCCTTTTGGGTATCGTTTATCTGTTTCCAGTACAGAAGGTCATGATGTGGGTGATACAGGTGGACAAAGTGGTGACGTTCGTTTCACGGTGTCCATCACTCCGATTCCCGTCAGACGCCGAGTCCATCTGACCTTCACACTTCCTGATAACAGTATGAACCCGGATGCAACGCCACATCGGTGTTTCCCTCGGTCTATCAGCTGCAAAGTGATGCCAATCTCACAGACGTTCCAGTGACATTTATACAGAGTCTTGTGATAACAGATGACATTTTTTACAGACCTGTGGTGACAATTTAAAGAACAAGTCTGTGACAGTGCTATGTAATAGATAAAATATGACTCCTTAATGACTGGAATTCATTGTCACAGCTATAAATATAAATGCTATCACTGCAATTTACATTTTACACCACCAAAGTTACAATATGAAATGTTCTCGTATCAATATTAATCTAATAGTGAATATTTAATGTAGAAAATATCTTGTTTTAAACATTTGATTGCAATGATTATGTATTCAGTTCTACCAAAAATCATTCAGCGTAGAACTGAACAATGTTAATCTGCTTTTGTGTCAATTATGTTATAGTTTCTGTTGTATTTTAATGTTTGGTTTATGCTGTAGTAACATTGTAGATTTTTTAAATTATTTTTTCCATTAAGTATTGTACACAGATGTATAGTATTGTACCAAATGGTACAAGAACACAAACACACAACAGTGAGTTACCAAATCAAAAATCAGAATCAGGTTTATTCACCAAGTACAAAGACATTTAAGGAATTCTTTGCCAGCAGCTGTTGTATCTCTAGATAAATACAAAATAGGAGAAAAAATGGAAGGAAAAGTAGAATGAGAAAAACCCGTATATAAAAAACAGATGCAGCTACTTATATGCAATAGTAGTGCAGCCAGCATGAATAAAAGGTGGCGAGGGAAGAGGAGAAAAAGAAAAAAAAAGAAAAAAATGAACCACAATAATGCAAAATAAAAGTGTCTAACACCAGCACCATGAAAATAATAATTTCTATTTATTTACCTCATGCTATATATTGCAATATGTCATAAAGGTCTGCCAATTTTTTTTATTTTATCCTGTATGTTTTTCACCCAATCAGAGTCTGTACTCAAGTTTATTTATGAATCACTTTAACAACCGAAGCAGAAACAAAGTACTGTACATCAATCATAAAAATATAACTTTCAAACAGACAATATATCATGAGCACCAGTCTCTGTCCTCAGTGTAAGCCGGTCTATTGTATGTTGTTTGTGTCCACTCTTCCAGCTGAATAGAATTATTCTGGAAGTCAAAATAACCCAAACTCTGCTGTAGACAATCCAAGTGGAAAGTCTGGCATGTGTTGCATAAAGCATTACCAAGGGACAGTCCTAAAGAGCAGGTACGTAAGTGTCCTGTTTATCAGATTTCCAACATGTACTGTCATAGGTGAAGGCCATTTTAATTTTCAGTGGTGTAAAATGGAATTGGTGTAGTTTCAAAGGATTAACCCATAAAGACCCAAACAACCACCAGCTACTGATCTAAACTGTTTAATACCTGTTGATCCACTAATCCTATCAATACATGTATATAATTGGTGTAAAATACAGTTTAAAGGGGGTCATGGGTAAAACACCATGGTAAGATGGTCACAGACTCCATGCTCCAGACATTTCCAAAGCCAGTGTAGAAACACAGAACATCACTGTGTCACGTCACATCCTTAAGGATCACGATTCCAGCAAAGTAAATAATCACTACAAGACATGCTTTTAATGCAGTTCAATAATACTCATCTATAAAATGTGATATTAAGCTGTACTTCATCCCGCTCCTTAAGTTACACTTCACCCCGCTTCTTTTTGAATGTTTTTTAAACTTATTTTTTCCTTGGTTTTTTTTTTTTTTTTTTTTAATATTTGAAATAAAAGAAATCAACAAAATAAAATATTGTTCATTGTAATTTACACTGTTGCCCATAAAGTTGGAATAATTTTGTTTTTAAATGCAGTCCTCTTTTTATTCCTGTTTGTGCACATCAAAAATCACCTTTGACAGAAACACTTTAACAAGAATACATCATATTGTCACAATCATTTCATGAGAAGATGTAAAAATATTTTATTCCAACTTTATGGGTAACAGTATATTAATTACAAATAACTAAACATTGTACATTATTGATGTTAAACTTGGCCAAATTAAATTCTTGCCATAAATAAATCTCATCTTATATTTTTATTTAAAAAGCAACAGGAGACAGATGACATAAAACATGGTAGATGTGCAACAAATGTTGAGGACACCAAAGCACAGAAATCTAAGAA
>JAPQRP010000024.1:30764639-30777253 GCA_037367295.1 Apogon hyalosoma | reverse complement strand
CGCCCCCTCGTCGCTCCCTCCGCCCCCTCCTCGCTCCCTCCGCCCCCCCTCCCCTCTCTCCAGCTCCCGTCCCTGCCTCTGGAAACATGCTGCAAGCCGACAGACAAGGCAGAGGCTGACAGGCACACACACATACATACACGCTCAGAGGCACTTTCAGCCAACATGGGCCAGATACTGAGCTGGATCCGAGGCCCACGGGACTCCCCGGCCCTTCAGGATGTGGCAGTGGAGGAGCAGGTGTGTACAAATGCGTGTACTCGTAGAATGATATATGCTGAGTAACTAATCCTAAGTGTCCACGTGTGTTTTGTTTTGTTATGTTTTGTTGGTATAAATAAGCCTGCAAGTATGTGTAATTCTCTACTTTAGTTTGTACTGCATGTTCTAGTTTGTACTGAATGTTTAACAAAGGACTTATAGGGGAAACCCATACGGAGGAAAACTGTCTTGGCCTCTGTCCGAGTCTGACCCCCCCCCCCTCTCTCTCTCTATCTCACTGCTGGAATGCGTGAGCCTCTGCGAGTTCAGAGTCACTGTGTGGTTTTTACCAGTGAGATATTAAACCGAGCCCTGTCTGTTTGCGACCAGTTACTACAAATACAAAACTGCAGGGAGAAACGACGACCCAGTCAGGAATAGTCAAAGGGATAATTGTGTTCTTTCCCAGCAGAACAGGTTTTATTTTGCTAAAGGGCAGCATTTGACGTTATGGTTTGTCAGTCTTAGAGCAGGATTTGAATTTTAATGTCTCGCCCAAATAGCATTCTGCTGTGATCATGTGGAGCGATCTGAGCAGGGTGTGTAGCTGGATCACAGCTTTTTCTTCTGCTTGCACTCGCATGTAGATCACATCCTGTATTCTTGGGTGTTTTATATTCCTGTTATATTTGTACATGCCTGGCAGTGGGAGTAACTACTTGTTGAGTTGTGACAGGTCAGCAGAGGTCAGTCCGTTGTCTGTACTTTGTCATCAGGGTTGTGTTTGTTCATTCTGAGTTATTTTATATCTTAACCCATAAAGACCCAGTGCTACTTTTGTGCCTGTTTCCAAATTAATTTTTCCTCTTTATTTTAACCTTTCTTAAGTGATTTATCACCATTTATTATAATATTATGCTCTGTATTTGTGCTTTTTTTTTGTTTCTTCTGATAATCATGTATTTTCCTGTATTTAATTCACTGATCATGTAGACGTTCATAAAAGCTCAGAGTAAAGTCGAGGGTTGTTTTATCAAAAACAGAGAAAACTCATGACAAAATGACTTTTTCAACAAAATCTCTCATTAACTGAACATAAACCAAGTGTCTCCGTGCACTATCAATGATCCTGAACTCCATGGGTTTTACTGGTGAATCAGTGTTGTAGAAGATGACGGTGTTTATGACGGTAACCACAGAGCCCAAGCTGAATAACTGTATTTTACATCAATTATTAAGATGGACTGATAGGATATGAGGATCAACAGGTATTAAACTGTTTAGGTCAGTAGATGGTTTGTGTCACCGGTGGCTTTTTGGGTCTTTGTGGGTTAAAGTTTAAAAACAAATGTGCCCAGGGATTAGGACTCAGAGTGGGTTTTTTTGTTTTCTCTTGGGCTACATTCCCAACAGTCTGCCTCCCCCTTACAGTCAACTGGTGACATAATCATCAGAATGACAGGAAACGGCCAGTGGGAAAACACAACTTGACTGCACACGAATAACCATCGGTAAGAAGTCTGAACATGATAAGAGGACAATAGTGCAACACTCAGTTTACATTTCCTCTCTGTCAAACACACATCACAATAACAAGCTGAGAGAATGAACACGTCATTCCTCACATTTGACACGTTTGTGTTCTTGTTGTGACAGAGTTGATGGTGTTTCAACACAGTGGTGGGCTTTATGTTTAGTGTCGTCGTGTCCAAGTCTGCAGAGGTCAGTCATTATAACTATCTGGATTAAAACCGTGTTGTCAGTTAATTTGCAGTGTTTCATTCTGGAAGCTGGTTGAGGTGTAACTATTTAACTACTTAATATAAAATGATCAGTATTTATCAGTCGATATTGATGATTATCACTTGTCAAAGACAAGTCAAATGTTTTTTTCTTTAAAGTTTAAAGACTGATTATGTCTGGAAGCTGTTGATTTGACATCGAAGGTATAAATGACACAACAGGATGGAAAGTTGCAAGACACTGCAAGACAAAATGCAGCAACAAACAACAAATTATGTAAAAAAAAAAAATACAATAAAGACACAAATTGCAGGACAAATTTTGATAAAAATGTCATAAATGATGCAACAAAAGGAGCACTTAAAAGGTGCAACAACACAATGAACAAACTGAATTATGTAAAAAAAAAAAAAGACAAAAATTATGTAAAATACACAATAACATGACAATTCTGCAAAATGTTAGGACAAAGAATGCAAAGTATAAAAAGACACAATAAGTAAGTGAAGCAACAAGAAAAGAAAATGTAAAATGTGCAACAACATAATGACAAACAACAGGTTATGTAAAAACCTATGACAAAAATGATGTAAAACACACAATAAGATGAAAATGATGTAAAATAAACAAGATTTAAATGATGTAGTTGACAACAGTGTAAAAACTACACAAAGTGATGTAAAAGACACAAGAAGAAGAAAAGTATATGAAATATGACATAAGGTACTGTTACGCGCCTGGCTCCACCTGTGGGGTTGACTGGGGACAAGATAAAAGGCTGGAGAGAGGAGAGTGCGACGGCCCCCGGACATGAAGACACGTCTTCTTTGTGTTGTTGATTGTTCTTTTTGTCTTAGACTCTACCCTCCTTTTGTTTCTTTGGCCAGGCCCTCCAACTCTGTTTTGTTAGTTTTTTTTGTGAATGTTTTTGATTAAACATTATTATCATCGTAATCTTGGCTTGCGGCATTTTTTTCATGTGTTATGGTCCGACCGAACCTTGGTGAATTTTTCCCTCAGGGCCGTAACAGGTACGAAAACACTGTAATATCTTAAAGACACGAACGAGGAATTGCAATAAATATCATTATTGGCCAAATTTATATTTCTATTATATTTATTCCATAAAACTGCATGACTTTTTAAAATTAGCATCTTCAAGTAAGTGCAGTTTATTGTGATATAAAAGAAAACAGACCAGAATATTCCACTGGGTGAGGAAAATAAGGACAAATATGTTAGTGTCGTCATCCTGTCGCAGTAAATCAGAGCAGCTGAGTCGGTCAGACGGGGCTCGTGTCTGTGGACATTGTCATATGACGTCTGACTACTGAAGTTCATGGAATAAACATGAATCTGTCACTGAAAAATTACAGAGATCCTAAAGTGCCATTTGTGGATAGTATTTATTTTTAGATATGTATTACAAGTCCTGCTTATATCTCTGACTTCTGTTTTGATTGTATATTTTAAACTTTAATACTTGCACTCTGAGAGACTTCTGCATAATAATTCCTACCTACCTGAATGTGTACAAAAGGCAAATAACACTATCTTTATCTTATCTTTATCGTTTAATGAAGTGTTATAAATAGAGGAAGGAGGGATTTTTTTTTTTTTCAACAGGGAGTGGGCTTTATTAAGAGGTTAAAGACCCAAACCTCCACCGGCAAACAAAAACTGATCTGAAATTTTTAATAACTTCTGATCCATTAATTCTATCAATCCATGTAAATAATTGGTGTAAAATACAGTTTGTCGTCTTTTCACGGTCATCAGATACGACCCATTTGGACCTTCAGAGGCTCCGTAGTTACCGTGGAAACACCGTCATCTTCTACAACATTGATTCACCAGTAAAACCCATGGAGTTGGATCTGTGACAGCGGATGGGTTTATATTCAGTTAATGAAAGATTTTGTTGAAAAAGTCATGTTTTCTTCATTTTTCTCTGTTTTTAATATTATGACAATTAACTTAAATCTGAGCTTTTATGAACATCTGCATGATCAGTGAATTAAATATAGGAAAATGTATGATTTACACCGAACAAATGCAAAATAGGGAAGATAATATTGCAATCAATGGTGATAAATCAGTTAAGAAAGGTTAAATATAAAGAAAAATTCATTTGAGAACAGCCGCAAAAGTAGCTCTGGGTTCCCTTAGTGATGAACCCTCAGGCTCTGTGTGAATATGAGCCAAAAATAGAGGCAGGGCATGCTGTGTACATTTTTGTTGACACATATCCCGTGGAGTTAAATATCATCTCATCCATTTCCTGTTAAACGTCACTGTTTATCCCGTCGACTGACTGTGTGTTTCTGTCCCGGCATTCATCAGGACACACAGATTTATTCCTTCGCCGTCACTTCAGTCTGACATTTACTGTTGATCTAAATGTCTTGTGAATTTTCATAAAAGCACTTGAACTGCGCGCTCCAGCGAGGCAAACCTGTGCATGTTTATTCTACTGACTGTTTACATCTGCTGTATTTGAAGAAAAGCTGATCCGTGGAGCCACGTGATGTTTGTTCTAAGTAGTGAAGACCACGCAAGCAGTCGCACATTTACTGGAAATTGTAACTTGATATAATGATTGAAGTTGTGATGTGTGGCTTCGCATAAACACATGAAGCCAAGGTGACATAGCGGCTTAGCAAGCGCGTGATTATTAGGTAGTAACGCTTAAAACTGGCAACAAGTCCTAACTGTCACCTCCTTGTTCTTGCTGCTGTTGTGTTTCAGCATGTTTGTGTCCTATTAAGGCAAACAGGACTAACTATAATGTCAGTGTTCATCTGTGTTGGTTTGCATCACCAAATGGAGAAGAGCACTGATAAGAATTCCTAAGGAAGCACAGCAAAGGACATCTTCAGCCTTTGTTTTTGGGCAACTCTGTGTCTTTGTATTGATACCAGGACTGGACATCGAACTGGGAACGTAAATAATTCTGTGTCACCCAACTATTTCTGTACAGTACTATTTACACATATAAAACCTAAACTTTTTAATTTGTCATCATTATCACATATTGGATAGTGCATATTTCAGATTTTAGTGTATGTTTTTAATAACAAGCTGTTACAAGTATTGTTTTATCGTAGATGATTGGGTCCGTTTACACGCACGCGAATATTACACTTTCATTATGAATTTGTTAATGATACATGCGATATAGTAATGCTTTTCCAGTTTAATGAGGCTTGTTGAACATGTGTAAAGCACAGAAAATGTATTTTAATTTGCTGGAGGTTGTGGCACACAGTCAGACTCATGGTTACCTGGAGTAAAGGGAGACACACCTATGGTTAAACATTACGACAGAGGATATCAACAGGTTTAGAGGACATAGCAAAAATATCAAAAACATCAAGAAGCCGACCTTTTTCCACAAGGGAGGAAGGAAAGGAGCAAAAGAGGGAGGCTGAGTTCATACAGTCAGTCTGATTTTGTGGCAAGATTTCTAAGTATTTCATAAGTGTCTGAATGCACCTTAATACAACATATGTCAGTGAACATGTCATGTAATGCATCTAAGAAAAGAATGCATTAAAGCAAAACCAATAGTAAATCATATAGTTTTTGAATGATTATTGTACCTCAGCTTCTTATAAAATCTCAGCAGGTTTCACTTCCTATTTTACTGAAATGATTAAACCCATGGCTCGCACTACAACAGAAAAAAAACAAAACAAAAAAACAAACATATATATGCAGTGTTGTTTGCAGAATTATGTAAGACATTTACATGAATTTCAGGTTTGAGTCCCCAGTCCTTTGTATTTCAGGAGTTACCAATGGAGGTAAAAGTAAAAGTACAATATGTATCTGTCCAGGTTAAAAAAGAAAGACAAACTTAGAATTTTCTCCTTTTCTTCACCTTTTTACACTGTATTTAACACTCATAGGAGAAAGATACTGGTAATATTAACCCATAAAGACTCAAACAGTCACTGGTGACCAAAAGCATCCACTGATCTAAACTGTTTAATACTGCTGATCCTCTAATCCTTTCAATACATGTAAATAATTGGTGTAAAATACAGTTTGTCATCTTTTCAAGGTCATCAGATATGAGCCATTTGGATGTTCAGAGGCTCCGTAGTTACCATGGAAACACCGTCATCTTCTACAACATTGATTCACCAGTAATACCCATGGAGTTGGATCAATGACAGCGGATGGAGACACTTGATTTATGTTCAGTTAATGCTAGATTTTGTTGAAAAAGTTACTTTTTCTTTAGTTTTCTCTGTTTTTGATATAATAACCCTCAACTTCAATCTGAGCTTTTATGAACATCAACATGATCCGTAAATTAAATACAGGAAAATACCTGATTTTCACTGAATAAACACAAAATACAGAGGAAAATGTCATAAGAAATGGTAATAAATCACTTAAGAAAAGTTAAATATAGAGAAAAAATATATCTTAGAACTGCCACAAAAGCAGCTTTGGGTCTTTTTGGGTTAAATTCCCTTTTAGTTGAAATTCTGCTGACTCGTTTTGCAAAAAAAAAAAACCAAAAAAAACAAACAAACCCAGAAACAGGTCTATCCTTGTCCAAGCCTTCACTTTCAGGAAATGACAACCCAAAGCTTAGTTTCCGTATTTATATTATTGGTCATAAGTCAAGCATCATGGTTGGTTAACATGAGACTAAGTCATGCAGTCATGCAGTTCACAAACATTGTCACCAGGTTGTTATGATACTTGGAAATCATGCAACATATTTATATATTTAATTGAATTTTATTTGTCAAGGACAATAAATATAAGCATTTTACATTAAAAAGCACGTAACTGATGCAATCTATATAGGATCTGTAGCTGTAGCTAATTTTCAGACCTTGTCCCTGATTAAGAAGCACCACTAAGACAAAAAATAAAACCAAATAAAAATATGAATAAACCCTTAGGTACAGATCAAGAAACAATCAAACCAAGAAAAATAATGAATACAGTTAATACAGATATAAGAGCTTAATGACAAGATCAACACCAGTTTATGATTCAGTGTTCACAGATTTGTCTTTGTCTGAGACATAATTTTGCCCTTGCGTTAATAACCTTCAGATTAGTTAATGTTTTTATTTCTGATGCCAGACATTCCAGTGATGAGAACCTTTAACCAAGAGAGGCCCGAATATGACAATATTTCTAGTACAAGGACATTCATACCTTTAAACAAGTGTCTTTTCATCAGACTTAAATCTGGTTTGTCAGATTGGTTTCTAATCTTTTTATTCTCTTCTGTTCTGTTGTATTTTCATAATCAGCCTTACATCATAAATCAGATAATGGTTGTCATTTACAGCTGACTCTTCCCTTTAATAAGTTCACACCGAGTGCACACATTCTTCCTTGTAGCTGCTGCTTATGATGGAATTTGATTCACAAACTCCTTTGTAACTTCTAAAACCTCTGTCTATACTGGTTCCAGCCTCCTGTGTGTTTCCGATGTGAAATGTTTACAGTACAATCATTTGCCCGGAAAAGCAGTAATTTCAAGTCCAGTGAGTTCCCACAGGCTGAGTTAAAGAAACCACAGTCCCCCACTTTTCTTGTGACTCCTAGAAACAGAACCAAACGTCCCATTTCGATCCCCTGGTTCGTGATTGGTCAGCGTGTCACATGGGGTGGGTCTCCAGGTCCGACACTGATAAGTGTTACCAGAGTTACCAAGTAAGGCGTTTGGACCCAGCGTCGGCATGCATGTTTTCTCTCTGGTATATACTCCCTCTTTGTCTCACACACACAAAAACAAAGACACAAAGTCAGAGGGTGGGCTCTGGTGGATAAAGATGTTCAAGAAGATTTATTGTGAAAGGTCGCAAAACAGAGACACAAATACGTCTAACGGAGATGCCAGGACAGAGATTATGCTACATGCCAAAGTGATCTGTGCTGGGCCTACTTGTCCTTTTAAAGGTATTTTTAGGCAAACAGGAAATGGTGAGAGCAGCTCCCACAAACACAACTATTAGGCTATTATGAGTTCTGCTTTAATCAAAGTGATGATCTTAGATTTTAACGGCACGATATCTAACATCCACATGTACTGAAATAGTTCTATGGAGATTGTGTTGGAGTCTGTTATGCTTGAACTGATTGTTTGTTTTCTACATTTCATTTCCAAGCTAATTGTAGCACAGTTTTTATGAGCAAAAGAGAAGCATTAGCCATGACCTCATGAAATACCAAGCAGTTTTTTTTAGCAAACCTTTGAAAAGTCACACATTATCTGCATTCTCATGCTCTGTCTTGGAGGGAATAAACTCGGCTGCATCATGCTGTTAGTCAGTGGTGGTGGAATCTATGTTACACAGGGCTTTAATAAGCAGAGAAGAAGAAGGAGAGTGTTCTGTTATTGTTTTTCCATCTAAAATGGCTGTGATCTTTTTATTATTATTTTTTTTAACATGGATGGTACAGAGGACTGATTTGGTCTCCTCTTCCGTCCACATGTAGTTTCAAATCTACCGGCCATGTTGAATGATCTGGGAAGATGCCGGGGTTCAGTCAGCTGATCAGTCATGTTCAGTGTTAAGTTAAATGTTCGCTGTGTGACAATTTATTTATTTAATTAATGTATTTATTTGAGAAAGTTGTTTTCATTTCATATTAACAGCATTAACTCCTTTGAAACAGGCAAAAATATCTCAAGTGAGCATAGAAACTTTATTTTGTGAAACAGGGAAACTTTTTTCCCCCTTATTTTGGCATTTCCGTAGACATTTCCTGATACGAAACTTAAAATGTGCATAGATATGTTTGTGGTAATGCAACAAAAGAGGCTCTTTCTTGGAAAAGCTCAGACAGACTTATCATGGCTGCAGATGACCAAGACAAGCTTCTATGTTTTTTTTTTTTTAATTTAACATTCCATTACTATTACATTATCATGCACATTGAAGAAAACTTATACACGTTATTTTATTCATATATATGACATATTAAATGTTTCACCCCAGATTGACTGATGAGCACATCCTATAAACTCACGTCTCAGTACACAGTAGAATATAATCATTAATGATAAATATAAAAAGGAAAAACAGTTGTCAAATTATTACAAATTAAATATTGTTTTTATATTTCTTTGACCAATACAAAGGGAAATAACCTTAATTGTTCGTCACAGTATTTCACGGTTGCATAAACATTAAATTCTGTCTAGCCAGGGCGAAAATCTCTCTGTTGACTGTTATAATCTGTGCATAGACCAAACAAACCCACACTTACAGAACAGTCATGTTTTCACGCAGCAGAAACAACAGACTGATACACAAATTGACAGACACACTGAGTCTAAACAGCAGTGACAGACGACAAACACACACAAACCTCCATTTGTTTTCATCTGTGCTATGAGCGTTGTTCATCACAGGGGGGCGCTGCTCTCTGAAACCCTCCCCTTTTTCCTGAAACATGAATCCTATAGTTTTGTGGCGTAAACTTTTTCGGCAGTTCTGAGAAATAGATCTAAGTCTGTGGAATAATTTGTCACCATTAATGGATCAGTGATGCTTTGTGGGATTATGAGAAAGGTGGAAAGGCTGCAGACATTGTGTTTCTTGTTTCTCTCTCTTTTTCTGTGCTCTTTCCTTGGGCTTTAAAGAGCAGTGAAGGCAGTTAGAAGCATGTCTGAACTTGCTTATAAGCTTCTGTTTTTTGTTTTTTTTTTTAGGTGACATTTGGTCGTTCTTAAAAAAAATTTCCTTTTTTTTTTTTTTTTTTAATCAGTTCAGCTCTGCCTGGTGTGGGTGTGGTTTGGAGGTTTTCATGTGACTTGTGTGTTATGTCCTCCTCCCTCTTTTCTTTTCTCTCCAACCACACACATTCGCTCTGTGTCTGTTCATGCAGCTTTACAGTCTAGATTCCTAAGCAGTGAGTCTAGCAGGCACACCCTGACCCTGCCAAACAGCACAGCTACTGCAGATACACTCCTGCACCCGCTGACATCTGCTTCATACCTCCTCTATACGTCCTCCTTCAAACATCTAGAAATGGGTCTTCACGTCTGTTATCAAACTGCAACATCCCTTCTTAAAACGCCGCCCCTGCCCAGCCCTAGTTTCCCTCAAGCTGACTTATTTGTTTTTCCTGGCAGGCAAAGTGCAGTGGGCGGGTCTGTGAGACTCGCCAACCAATCTGACAGAGCCTGCTCAGCTGTCAATGAGGAAGGAGGCGGGCCCTAAGCAGCAGCTCTAGTCTTGTCGTGTACTTCCAAGAGGCGGAGCAATAGAACTTTCATGTCTGGGTGTGTGTCTGTGTGTTTACATGTGTGTATCTGTGTGCAGTGTAGACTATAGTGTATCCACAGCAGGAATCTAAGGTAAAGCAGCTTCAAGGGAGCATCTTGACAGTGTATACAAGAACATATATAGAGGATACACACTTGCAATCAAACCTATGGTATGTATTTGGCACCTCTGTGCTCACTCTGTGGGTGTATCTGTGTGGACAGGCTTCCTCTTTGACTGATACCTGCTGAAACTCTGTGACGGTTGTTGTCCAGAAGGGTTGTGATCAGAGGTTTGGCAGTTTGTCGTCCACAGTTCAGGACTTTATAGCAGTTTTGTTTTTTTTTTTTTTTGTACGTTCTGTTTAAGGCAGCAGCTTGTGGCGTTTAAACCAAGCTGCCATCTGTGTCAAGTTCAGAAAAGTCAGATTAAGTCTAAAGATGAATGTACGTGTGATTTTGGGGCTTTCATTGGCACTAAGGGTGGTTGTTGCCGGGGTAACAACTAAAAGAGATCAAACTAAACAGTAAACAATCCAGTGTGCAGCATGTAATACGTCTACTGAGGGATCCAACAAAGACGTTCTATTAATATGTTTGCGCTCTGAACATGGCTTCATACTAATCATTCAACACTGAGACTTTGTGCCACTTGAACTCTTGTTTTTTTTTGTTGCTTATGGTTTGTTCGTGCAGCCTGTTGACTTAGTTTGCAGCTGAAGTGAGAAGTGACACATTCATTCTCTGCAGAATGTTAAGTGCTGGACTAAGATCTGAGCTTTTGAAGTCCAGTAGTTGGACTGACGTGACAAAATGGATGAAACTCTATGCAAAACAGTATGTAGACAGCAGATTTAATACATGACATAACTCTAGACTGTCTCAGAAACATCCCCTACAGCAGTAATATTCATCCTCATGCCATTCTACGCAGAACTACAGCTTTAATTCGTTGCTGCCATGACACATCTGCTCCACATTCTTCCTCATAACACTGGCTGCAGAGTTTACCGTTTCCACCCCTGATCCGAGGTGATCCACACAATCGCTACTGACCATTCAGACAAGAAGCCAGTGCTAAATTTAAAGACATAGCAGCAGCAGTTAGCCAAAAAGCTGTTCCCAGCCGTATTCGCGTATGCGTGTCTGTGGTTTGTCGGGTGGAGCCCAGCATTAGTCATCAGTTTTCATACCAGGCTAAAAGCTCCTGCTTTAATCTGCGTTGTTGACTAAGATCTGGGATGTGCTGCATTGTTTTATTCAAAGACAGATACATTGTTATTGGAAGTGCATTGTCTGTTTGGTTCATTCATGTATTGCAGTCACTACCTACCATGCAGGATAGTCGGCTGTTCAATGAATGTGAATGTAAATCTAGAAACAGAGAGGCCTCAAACTGCCCACCTATCAATTTCATATTGATAATGTGTGAAATTAACCCGTAAAAGACCCAGTGATACTTTGGTTGCAGTTCCCAAATTAATTTCTCTACAGATTTAACCTTTCTTAAATGATTTATCACCATTTATTATAATATTATCCACTTTATTTTATGTTTCTGTCAGTGAAAATCATGTATTTTCTTATATTTAATTCACTGAACATGTAGATGATCATTAAAGCTCAGATTAAAATTGAGGTTATTATATTAGAAACAGAGAAAAGTGAGGAAAAAGTGACTAAAGATATCAGCAACTGAACGTAACGCGTGTCTCCATCCACTGTCGTTAATCCAACTCCGTGATGGTGTTTCCACGGTAACTACGGAGCCTCTGAACATCCAAATGGGTCATATCTGATGACCATGAAAAGATGACAAACTGCATTTTATACCAATTATTTACATATATTGATAGGATTAGTGGATCAGATGTCATTAAACATTCTGGATATGTAGATGGTTTTGGTCACCGGTGGCTGTTTGGGTCTTTATGGGTTCAAGTAGCACCAGATAGGATTCAGCAGTGATGCAAATATCTCTGCTGTCATCCACATTACCTCACAGTCAGACTCTTAAGCCTTGTGTCTATTTCAGCCTCTGATCAGGCTCTCCCAGGATGACCATGGTGTTGTTACAGCTGTGTCAGTCTGTGTCGTCCTCAGTGGTTTCTACTGCAGCAGCTCTGTGCTCCTGTTTCCTGTGTATTTACAGCGTGTGCTTCAGAAGGCAGGTGTCATGTTAAACCACAGAACGACCGCTTAAACCCCCACCTGGGCAACTCCCACTGATATGTTTTTGCTTTGTAGGTTTTTTGTCAGTTTAATTTATTGATACTCTTTGCTTTTTCACTCCTCACTAGTTTAATGAATTGTTGTAGTTGAGATTACAGATGCGGAAAAAGTTATTAGACCACCCTTGTTTTCTTCAATTTCTTGTTCATTTTAATGCCTGGTAAAACTAAAGGTACATTTGTTTGGA
>JAPQRP010000024.1:30741418-30755398 GCA_037367295.1 Apogon hyalosoma | reverse complement strand
AAGTACTCAGTTACTATTGTTGACAGGTAGGAAACTACATGTAGGCTCCAAAATGGCATCATGACCTTTGACCTTGAACAGCCTTGAAAGGTCAAGCCCATAGTCTCACGTTTTGAAGGGAGATGTCCATTAAGAGCTAAAATGTTTGCGAGGGGTGGGGTTTGTTGTGCCTGGCACCACTCTTTAAGAGTATGCATATATTCATTGTTCTTTAAACAGGATAGTAAAAACGGTATAATAATTCGTGTTCAATCCCAGGATTTGGGACGCAGTCATTAAAACACTATAGAATCACAGTAACATATATGTTTTACCTTATTGTGGGTGGTGCTTATAGAAGTAAGAAAAAAGACCAAACATGGTATGAAACACAACCATTTGAAGAAGTGATCCAGATTTTCTAATTACTCATAAATATAGAAGAACAGAATATAGAATAATAGATGAATATGCAGTTTGTTGTTGCTTTCCTCTCTTCTTCTTTTTCTTCTTCTACTTCTCCTCCTCCTATTTGAAATGTGGCAGAGTCTTATGTGGTACTAAACGTACTGTTTTTCATTAGACATTACACAGTGTCTGTTACTGCAGAGTTTATGCCGTGTGCTTTGGTTTGTAAAAAAAAATAAAATAAATAAATAAAAAAAGACAGACAAAACACAGTAAATAGATGCTGATTCCAGACTATACAGTCTTTATTAACAGGATGGACATTTTACCGTTAGATCTGTTTTTAAAAGTGAGAGGAGATGAAAAATGTGGTTAAAACAGTTTTTAAAGTAATATTCTTTCATTGTACATTGTTTTATTGCTCTGCACTCTATATAAAGGTGATAATCTGTCATAGTCATATTGATAAAAGCAAGTTATGATATGCATAAAGTACCATAGAAAAGTCCTCGCCCACCATTCAGTTTGTTGTTTTAGCCAGATTATAATGACCAAGTATGTGTATTTCAGTCTCTGCTTCACTATACTGTTTGTACAAGTGGAATATACAAGAAACAAGTTGACTGTATGGAAAAGTAAAAATAAATTTCATAGAGAAATATGAAAATTATAGAAGCTCTGTTGGATCATCTGGACAGAGAAAATACTAATAGACGGTCCGAGTATAAAGAAAAACATGGGGATGCTCTTAATAAAGCTTTCTATAGTTTAACTTCTAACCCGAAGGGAACTGAAGATACTAAATCCAAATTGAAATCACTCTAAATACAGATTTTTTTTCCCTTGTAAAAGTAATTTAGTTCTGTTTTTTCACGTGTGTTTTAATACTATCCACATATTTCATGCATTTTCTTGCTGCATCTTAATAAGGAGACTGAGAAATAAAGATGCATAATCACTACAACCCAGAAAAAACGACAATGATAAAAGCAGCAGAAGACTTTTGTAACACGACATAGACTGGACCTGAAGGCAACTCATGAAAGATGTACATTTCTTTGGGACACCAGGAGGAAAATTAACTCTATTTCACACACCTTATTTTCTGTTTTCACATTTTTGGTGACTGGACAGGAAGTTAACACAAATTGGACAAACTCCGGTGTTATTCATGCTTCAGTGAGGAAATACACTGTCGACCATTTTTCATGTATATGTGACACATGTCTGCACTGAAGCCGTTGCTTAACGCTTGACCTCGGGGTCATTTCGAAGGCGGGTTTGAGTTACGTTGCTGTTAATTTCATGCTGTTACGTCAGCTGAATAGGTAACTTGTGAAATCTCCATTCAGTCTCGCTGTCGTCAGTTGCCGAGGCGACCAGAGAAACAATAATATTCCGCTTATCCCTCTCTGCTGTCAAACCACCTCACACCCCTCAGGAATGTGTGCATTGAATCACTATGTTTATCGCCGTGCGTGTCAATTGTTGTGCATGTTGCTGCACTGTAGTCGACATAATGGACTAGAGTTTCTGGATTCACTTTAGAAGATTATTAGTTATTAAAAGCATATGCTGATCTTAAGTATTTAATAACTTTTGAGCCATTAATCTTATCAATACAGGTAAATAATTCAGGTAAAATGCAGTTTCTCAGCTTTTCAGCAGCATCTAATTTATCTTTTTTGGATGTTGAGAGGCTCCATCTTCTGCAACATGAATTCGCCAATAAAACCTATGTAGACACTTGATTTTATGTTCAGTTAATGATATATTTTGTCACTTTTTCCTCAGTTTTCCCTGTTTTGATATAATAACCTATGAGCTTGTATCGGCATCTACGCGGACAGTAAATTAAATCTAAGGAAATGCCTGAAATCAGTGAAGAATACAAAATGCAGAAGCTAATATGATAATAAATGGTGATAAATTACTTAAGAAAGGTTCGATATAGAGGGAAGTTCATTTGGAAGGTGCCACAAAAATAAATCTAGGTCTCTAAGGGTTAAAGATGTAATTTAAAGCAGACTCTGAGCATATTTTTCATGTTTTGTTTTGCAATTATGTCTTGTGAAACCGCCGTGTTGCTTTGTGGTAATGGATATGAAGTGATTTATGATGGACTAATTAAATCTATTTTGCACAGAAATACTCATTTCACATGCTGTTTCTTTCTCTTTGTGTTTTTTTTCTAGTCGCAGCAGAGCCAGGCCACACCCAAAACATCAGCTCAGGTCTCCACTGTGAAGCCGGCACAGTTTGAGGTATCAAACATTCCTCCTTAAAGACCTTTAACCTCTTTTCTCTCTGAAGAAAGTCTTTGGCTAACTTCCGTTGTTCAATCAGTGGATCAGCCCTTGTGCCTCTGTGACCTCTGACCCTCCTATTATCTGGACAGAGTATTTATTGTTACTTCCTTCCCTCTTTCATTCCAGACTACCCTAATGCTTTGAAAGCTGCAGTGTTTTGTTTTGTTTTTTAAATAAAGTGCAGGAATAAGTTTAACTCTGTTCTCTAAGGAGTAGCAAATCCCCCCCAAAAAAACTTTCCTTTTCCTTCCATTCAACTGCAGGAGAGGAAACACCCAGTTTTAACAGTCAGTGGGAAGTTGTTTAACCCCTTGATGGTGGATTCAGACAATGCATTGTGATCAAAGTGATACCTCTATTCCAGGCAGGTTGCTTTTTTTTTTGCTGATTGAAGTAAGTTTTAGATGTCTGGATAGATCAAAAATGTTTGCATAGAACTTCAGGAAGTGTTAAAATAATATCTGTGGGAACACATGGAAAAATATATCCTCCTGAGACCCAGCAATGCATTTTTGTCCTCTGTACGGGACAAAAGTTTCACAGTTTTACTTAAAAAATGCAGTCCATTGCAAAGGACATTTCATTAAAAAAAAAAATAAAAAAATTAAAATGTATCGGAAAAAAAAAACAGTTACATTATGCAGTTTCCAATCAAGACAATTGTTTAATGTAAAAAGGCTAAAACTTTCACGTTCCTGGGTCTCAGGAGGATATAGAGCCTGTAAACAATATCCACCTCTTTTGGATGTTTCATCCTTTTATTGTGTTAAACAATGGTCAATATAATATGAGTTTTTTTTGACAAGAAATTACCATGAAAAGCTCTTTAATGTCAAAGTGAGAATTTCTTCACAGTAATGGCAGTTATTTAAAAAAAAAAACTATATTTGTTTGCATAAATATCCATCCCCTTCAAGCCAGTGTTCAGCAGATGCACCTTTGACAGGGCTGTGTCTGTGTGCATAGAGTCAAACAGGGTTGTACATCTGGATACTGCAGTTTTACTCCATTCTTCTTTGCAGAATTCCTCAAGCTCTGTCAGTTTCCACAGGATCAGGCATGAACAACCTTTTTCCAGTTCAACTACGGGCTCTTCGCTGAGGTCTGGGTTTTGACTCGGCCACTGTGCAGCGTTTCCTTTTTGCTTCGGGTCGTTGTCTTACTGGAAAATCTTTGCTATAGTATATAGTTAAGTTGTAGTTCTGTTGCAGACTGTGTCATATTATCTTCCTGGAGTTTGCGATATTTTGCCGTATTCATCTTACCCTCTACGTCCCCATATCACAATGCTCAGGGTGCTTGTGCAGGTCTTGAAAGTCTTAAAAAGTATGCCATTTTGAAACGCTCTTTTCCAGACCTTGAAAAGTCTGGAATTTTGTGTGAAAATCTTTGGCCCAGTTTACGAGACAACGCTCTGGGTCAAAACGACAAGATATTTAATCAGATGTGCCTTCCAGTTGACCCCAGAATCACCCACATGCTTTTATATGAACTCTAGTCCACATTTCATCCTGTTCATCACTTTCCCTTGAAGCTTTGGATAACAGTTGTCTGCACAGTCTCTCCCTTCTCAGCTGTTGAGGCGTTTAACTCCGTCAGAGTTGTCGTCGGTGTCTCCATTCATTCATTCTCTCCCTCACTAGGTTCCTTCTTCACAGTCATTCACAGTGCGAGAACCGGCCTGATCAAGGCGGGTTTGCGCACGGACCATAATCTTTCTATGTCTTAATGACAGTTTTATTTGAACTCCAGAGGATGTTCAGTGAAATGGACATTTTCTATATCCACCCCCTGACGTATACTTTTCAATAGCCTTTTCTTGTAGTAATTTGTCAGGAACACTGATGAACCACACGCTGGACCTTCTAGACGCAGTTGTCCTTATTGTACGATCACTTTAGACACATTCACTGCACTCGGGGAATCTCTGTTTGTGTTGTTTTTGTGAGACTATTAACAGATTGGCTGGACATCTATTGAATTAGGTCAGATACTTTTAACACGGTGAATATTTATGCAGTCATTTATTGTTACCCCTTGGCCAACTTCTGACTGAAGGGGTATTATAATCGCTTTGTCCTCTGTCCGTCCATTTGACGACATAATCGCATTATATGAAGAACGCATTGAGATATCTGCACCGCATTTGTACTGTGTATACATCTCGGCACGGAGCAGAAGTCTATTGAAAATAGGTGACCTTGAACTACTTTTTCAAGGTCAAATGGCATCTAATGGAGACGTGACCCCTTTGTTGGGCTGTTATGTTTGTTTGAAACAGCCGTGTGCAGTTATAATATCTGAGTACTTTCAAATATAAGTATGTATGTAATGAGTTTTACACAAAGACAGTCTAAATTATAGGGCAGTAACTTAACAGAATCTTACACTTTATTTGGCTGAAGGCTATAAAAGTGCACAGCGTGTTATGTTATTTGTGTTTTCACTTTGACAATAAGGAGGGTTTTTTTTTTTTTGAAATTCTTGTTACAGATAAGTTCTTAAAAGCAATGCAATGGGAAAAATCCAGAAGGTGAATACTGTGAAATCAGTGAAGTTGTATCTTTTGACCATTTGTCAGCTTCACGTTTTAATTTTCTTGATAATTTGCATCGTGATCCAAACAAAATTCAATATATATATTTTTAAACAACCAGAAAAAAACTCTCTTTGCAACTAGTTGAGCTAGAATTTCATGATCCAGTGTACAGTTACATGTTATAGTCTGTGTTTTGCCCAGAGCTGGTTGGTTTTAGACACTAGCTGACTGTATTTCTAAGCTAAAAGGACCCAGTATTCCAGCGGAAAAACAAAAAAACAAAAAAAAAAAAAACCTCAGTAGCAGGATTTTTGCTCAAAATTCAACCAAAGTTCATTGTATATGGGAATCATTGCATTCTTACTGTTATCATGGAGGCTTTGAAGGCAGTTCCAAACTTATAAATGGAGCTAATGATAACGGCAACCTGCTGAAAGCACAAAATAGACTCCAATATAAACTTAACATCAGCACAAATGCATGCATGAATCTTCCATACTGAACCTTTAGTGTTTCATTTTCCATTTTTAAGTTCTGAAATAGTCTGGCCTGGATTGTTTTCATTTGACCTCTAGATTCATATGGTATCTCCTTTGGTGCCTGGCTGATAGAGAAAGCCTTGGTGAGGTATATTTAATGTTGCATGTGCAGGTTTTATTGTGTTATTTATAAACTTAGATGGATTTACTCCGTCATTAACCTCCAGCTTTAAGTGGCTCTTGTTAGCAGCTGACCTCAGTGCCCTTCTGCATTCCTCTTGGTTAACTTTCAGCGCAGTGGGCCACAGCTGTACATGTCAGTGGAAGTGTAACTGCAGCCCTATGTCACAGGGAGCAGTTTGTAATTAGCATGAACCTTTTTATATATTCAAAGCACAGCACTCTATCTATCATAGTATATTCACAGGAGGACTGGGCAATGTGACCAAAAAATTATATCTTGATTTTTTTTTTTTTCAATGTTATTGGAGATGTGCAGTTTTATTTGGTTGTTTTTTGGCTTTAAGAACTGAAGACCAAAATATCTTTCACACCAAAACACTGACTATTAAAGCTGTTATCCATATACGACTGGAGAAACACATTCACAGTTAATATATTGTAAAAGGCAAATGGCTTGCATTAAAATTTTTGTTCAGCAAGAAAGGTCTCAAGAAGAATAACCTTGGACTTGCAATTTAGGCATTTCAGGAAAGTAAAACTGTGATTAATTGAATTCCCAGATACACAATATTTTATATCCTGAACTTCAGTCAACATCTTCTTTATCCGTATTTAAAAAGCAACTGAAAAGGACTCTAATTTATGAAAAATTCTAGTGTTTTATATCATTTTATTTATTTATTTTTTTTTTTATTTTAATTATACAGAATTTTTATTCTTTTTTGTGTGTTTTGTTTATTTGCTTGGGGAGGTATTTATATAAGCCTTTTTGGGTTCTAACCTCTCCTGCACTTGCATAATTAGTTTTTTTTCTTATGTGCAAATATGTCAAATTTTTTTGTTTTTGATTATTGTATAGTTTGGCAATTTTATTTTTAGTCAGTTTTTCATTTTAGTTTTAATGTCATGCTTTACATCAGATATGATTCCTAAAACCATTACTTTATAAAGGTCTCATGTTGTGCAAGCGATTTTACTTAAAAAGGGTATTTTATTGTAATTTTCAGGAAGGCCCACTATTTAGGCACAATACAAATTAAACAAGAAAGGCACAAAATAAAGCAACAGATTTTACAGTTCATGTATCCTCAGATCTGCTTATAAAGGTGGTTAACCAACCTCTTAACATATGGTGCGTTGCAGAAGGCATCAGCTGAATCCACCATGGCGTCAAAGCCTGGTGCGGTTACCACGGCAACAGGCGGAGCCACAGGAAGTGGCGTCGCAGCAGGAGGAAGTGCATCAGTTGGGACGGCAGGAAAAGTGGCGCCTAAAGCCAAATCAGAGGTAGAAACCGACTGTGGATGGTGAAATGTAAAATCTGAGGGGCTTCTGGCTGATCGGTGCGATGTAACATGAATCTGTCCTTCCTTTCGGTGTCAACACTCACTGCTCATCATGAGGCAGCTCACTGGCTTCATCTTCAGTCTTGGTGACAGACTTTTCCCTGCTCTCACTGGTTCAACCTTCCACACATCTTGACCTTTCACGTGCTTCGGAGGCTGTGTCACATTAATGGGCTTTCATGTTACCCTGCTTTGGATGAAAAACTCTTTGCACACTGTGTCGCTGACTTCATAAATAACTTCCACATGACTTTCTTTAAACACGTGCTCCTTGGTTTGTAGACTAACACTACGTCGGCAAGTGCTACTGTTATTGACATGTCGTCCGCTGGGGCTACTGTTGTAGACATGACGTCAGGTGGGGCGAGGGGCGGTCCTAAACAGACGGCAAAGGTAATGGTTTCACCACAGTCACAGCTGTGCTTGGTGCTTTTTCTTGCTGTAACACTTATATTATTAAACTGCAAATCCTCTGCACTTAAATGACTGCTGAACACTTTTGTATTGACATCCTTTGTCCTTCCCCAGTCATGAAGAATTCACATACAAGCACATTTTATGTCGAATGTTGACTTTTCACTACCTCCAATAAATATTACAACCACTGTAAATGCACTTCTTTTTCTTCAATTGTTTTTTGGGTTTAAGTTATCAGCATCAAAGCTGGTTACTGTTGCCCATAGCAACTGATAGCTTGTAAGTTCAAAATGGTGCAGCCTTCCAGATATGTCATGTGATATGACATATTATAATAATAATAATAATAATAATAATAATAATTAATAATACATTTTATTTATAGGCACCTTTCAGGACACTCAAGGACACTGTACAGAGTATGTCCTCATTCCTAATATTTTCCTCAGCATTACCCGCCATACTCTGCCTCTGATTGGTTCATCACTACTCATGCTTAAAGTTAACCAGTCTAATCAGTGAAGGTACCGAATATTAGCCAATCAGAGGCAGAATAGGGTGGGTCATGGCTTCACTATCCTAGGGGAAAACAAAATTTTTCCTGACTGAAAAATAAGTAGGTATACACCGTATACTGCCGTACTCCCTGGACTCCACCACTGATAATAACCTATAAATAATGTCAGCTCCCAATTGTTTTCTTCAAAAAATTAAAATGGCAAGAAAACATTTACATTTATGAACGATCCTTTCACAAAAATGTGAATAACCTGAACAAATATGAACAACCTGAAATGTCTTCAGAGAAGTAAATGTAATTTTACCAATATTCTGTCTGTTACTAAATGTTTGGTGCATTTGTAGATCCACTGTGATCTGGAAGTTATACTTTATATGTGAAAATGAGAGTCAGAGAGAGGCACAATGTTAAAATTTTACTTATTTTTCTGAATAGATTTCAGTTTTTTCATGGTTCATGTGATTCACATTTTTGTAAATGATAGTTTGTAGAAGTATATATTTTCATCATGTAATTATACTTTTTTCACCCTAAAACATAAAGAAAAGTTTAGAGTTGCCATCATTTATATATTATTACTAGTGTGTTGACCCATGGGGTTTGGTAGTTTTATGCTGTTGTGTATAGATAGATAGATAGATAGATAGATAGATCCCCTCACATAGCAACATGCTTGTAAGACTATTATATTCCAAAATTACTAATATCTCCTAAAATGTTGCTCGTATCAACTTGCCGCTACTGTCTTCCTTGAGCAAAAATACACAAGTATGCCAAACTGCAGCATTCAGCCCTTTCTGGATGTTGTGTGAATCCTGAGACACACACACTCACACACAGAGGCCGCTTTGCTTCTATAATATAGATGTTATTATTTTACTGGTCCGGCCCAGTTCACATTATAATGGGAGGATGTGGCCCCTGAACTAACATGAGTTTGACACCCCTGCCTTAGAATGAGTCCTCGACCGACTTTTGGACCACAGCACACTAGTTGAAAAACCTGGAAGTAAAGCATTAAAAAGCTCCAGACTGTTAGAAAAGCGTTTTAACTACACTGTCAGATCTCGTCATAGATCAGTCTGCATCTACGCCTCTGACTTTCCTAACACCGTTGAAATGTTTGTGGTGTTTCTTGTCAGTATGTTGACTGTCTGTTGAAGTGCTGCGAATCTTTCATGGTGTGTTTTTGAGTAATTATCTGGCTACATGTTTGTAGACTGCACCTGCCTCCCAGGTTAAAGCCACAGCTCCAGCTCCAGCTCCTGCAGCTACTGTTTCTGCTGCTGCGACTAAACCCAAAGAGTCGCTCAAAGACGCCGCCAAGGTAGACCGGACAGCAGCGTCTCCTCACGCTCTTTACTGCATCCTTGACTCTCATGGCTGACCGTTCAAGGCTTTGGTCATGGCTTTTCTGCAACATCCTCTTGTTGTTGTTTTTTTTTTGTTTTTTTTTTTTTCACCATCCTTACCTGAGATGACTTGGATATTTTCTTTGGGCATTGCTCACCTTGCGTTCTTGCTGGGACAAATCACTGCTTCACTTTCCAACTTTGGTGATGGCCGACTGGGTTTTATGAGGGATCTTTGTTCTCCAGATCACTACCCAGCATGCCTTCGCTTGTTCTGTTTGCTTAAAGTGCATCACTCATATGCATCATATAACTGAGTCAGCAAGAGGAAACAAACCAAAGAGACGTGCAGTTGTGTGCTTTTCATCAAGGTGGAGGAGCTTTTTCTGCTTCTCTATGCTCAGTTTGGGTATGAAATTATGCCTATGCAGTGGATCTTTGATTTTACATATAATAGATTTAAATGTATTGTATTTTAGACTGCTACCGCCACCACAACAGTCAAAGCTGAGGTGCCTAAAGCTGATCCTGGTAAAGCATCAAAGCCGGCAGCAGCTGTCACGGCTGCAGCTGGAACTGTTCAGGCCAAGACACAAGCTAAACCCACACAAACAAAGGTAGAGGAGGCTGCAAACAGCGGTGCTGGAGTTTGTTCAAAATTTTTATCCTCTGTTCTTCTTTTGTAATCGAACAGGATGTCAGTTTAGTTTGTTTTATTTCTTTAACCCATAAAGACCCAGTGCTACTTTTTAAAATTTTCTCTGTATTTAACCTTTATTAAGTGATTTATCACCATTTATTGTAATATTATCCTCTTTATTTTGCGTTTCTTCAGTGAAAATCTGGTATTTTTTTCTATATTTAATTTACTGATCATGTAGATGTTCATAAAAGTTAATAAATTTCAAAGTTATTATATCAGAAACGGAGAAAACTGAACAAAAACTGGCTTTTTCAGCAGAATATATCATTAACTGAACATAAACTAGGTGTCTTCATTCACTGTCATTGATCCAACTCCATGGGTTTCACTGATGAATCAGTGTTGTAGAAGATGATGGTGTTTCCATGGTAACTACGAAGCCTCTGAACATCCAAATGGGTCATATCTGATGACCGTGAAAAGATGACAAACTGCATTTTACACCAATTATTTACATGTATTGATAGGATTAGTGGATTAATCAGTTTAGATCAGTAGATGGTTTTGGTCGATGGTGGATGTTTGGGTCTTTATGGGTTAGAAAATAATGATTTTCTATCTAGCTATCTGTTCATGGGAAATTTAAGTGTTTTGAGGTTTTATAAAATGAGAGGATGTCATCTTCCTAGAAGTGAATCAACTAAAAGGTTTATAAAGATTTCTTTTTCTTATTTGTCAGATGGAAAAAGAGTTAATTCTTATACCTTAAAGACAAGTAGACAGTATGAACCTAACTGGACTGCTAAAAGGTTTGTCTTTTAGCAGATGACATTAAAATGAATCCGCAAAAATTGTAATGGGATGGTCCACTGTACTGTTTTTCCAGAAAAAAAAAGCAAAATCCCTCTTTTTTCAGCTTGTAATCTCCATTTTTATTTTCTTACGTAAGTGTAAAGTATGTAAAAGTTCAACTAAATTGCATTAACACTGGATTATCCAATAAATCAGATTGTATTTATTATGTTATAAAAGCATTCCAGTGTTAATAAATAAATCAATCAATTCAAAAACAGTTCGTGGACTGATTCTGGTTTATGTTTCAGGTGCAGGCGGAAATTCCTCCAGCAGTAACTAAAGGAGCCAAAGAGGTAAAGACTGACTGTGCTAGTGTTAAAGTTATGTCAAGCATGTTGCTAGCTGTAGTTTGCTGAGGTGTGTTGCATGAACAGGCACCTGCTGTGGATCCTTTTGAAGCCCTGGCAGGCTCACTACCATCAACTGACCCCGTCAAACCGCCAGAGCCTGCATACACCGGCCCAGAGGTCAAAGAGGTAACACTGTGAGCCCTGTGCACTGAAAACTATGTAGGTACGTGACGCAATGAGCTGCTGCATGGATCTGCTGTGAGTAATGTGTGTTGCATGTGTCACAGCATGGAATCACCTCTAAGGATGATCCCAAGTGTGGAGAAAGAGAGGACACACTGCCTCCGGGTTACAGATTTGAAAATATGGTCAGTTTTACACAGTCTCTGATCTCCAGCATTTCTTCTGAATCTAAGTTTCTTCCACCTTCACACATAGTTTTTGCATGTGTATTATTCAGAAAAACAGTGAGATGTGAAAATGTTAGTTTTCTGATTTGGTACCAATCAATATGTGCCTTCAGAATCAAGTATTAAAACATGTCAGCCACTAAAAATAATCAGATGAATAGTCTTGAAGGTCTTTTTCAGTCCAGGTATCAGGTTTAGGGTAGAAGTATAGCACATAATTGTCTTATATACTGGCCAGTAACAAATATTAGGCTTCTTAATTGAAATTGTAAATAAAAATGAGATTGTTTGATATTGAGTTTCACATTTGTTAGTTTATTTAAGTGTTTTTTACTTGGACTTACCTATTTAATTTGGTTGATAAATTACACTGGTCTACAAGTAAAATGCATCCAGAATAAAAGTAGTGACACTTTAATAAGTCTCAGTCACTGATAAAGAGAATTTAAGTTAAAAATGCTGGTTGGCTGTAGTTTCAAGATACAGTCTTGGGTCAAAATGTTAAATTCTGAGAATTAATGAAGTGAGAGAATGGGATTTACTCAAAGGGAATGTTTGCCTCAGATCTACCAGATCTACTTCAAAACTCTGTCTGTATATAGTACGATAAATTCACATTACAGGTTCTATCTAGTAGAAGATTTGTACATCTGTTGTATAAATATACATAAACTAATATGTGTAATAAAACTTTATCATATACATTTAAAACATCAGTAAACCAGCACTTTTGTCATTTGTCATTTGTTTTCCAAATCGTATTAATAGCCATAGCTATTATCATATTATCTTTAAAATCAATTATTGCTTGACCTTTACCATCAAGTATATCCGGACAAATGCCACATATCGACTGTAAACTGTGATTGTTGTTGTTCACATTATTTTAGGGGATTGTTTTTCTCTATTCTAAAATAAGTGTGTATTTTCTAGCCTCCAGTTCCTGCAGATGTGAAACCAAAGGATGTTCCTGTAAGTGAAACTCTCTAAATTCACATGTAATAAAGTCATAATCGCCTGTTTGGCAGATTTTTTTTTTGGCACATACAGCTCGGGGGGGGTAGGGTGTGTGCGTGTCACACTTTGTAATCTTTTTCCAGCTAATGTCAGCAAATGAGAATGCACTCACGTTACATAGGGCAGGAGGCATTTCCCTAGTTCCTCTAGAGTGGGGAATGTTGCACTGCATTGGTGCTTGTTGTCTCAACAACCAGCTCTGGACCCACCTTCTGTGTTTGAGCTCGTTGGCTCTTGTCCTACCAAACCTGAGTTCTCATAAATACACGGACACACAATGAAAACAACTTACACACTTCGATATCCACCCACATGTAGGTTACTGTGTACTCGCGCTTAACACACCCACATTTACATCATAGACTACTCCCACTTCGTCATCTTGTCTTGCAAGAGCCGTTTCTAGTTCTGTGTTTCACAAGCAGTTTTCTCCCAGATAATTTAATTCAGTGTGAGTTTGGCGCTTTTCATTGTGATGTTTGTCATGTTTTTGCTAGAACATAGGAGTTTGTTGGGTGTCATATGTCTTTTCAAGGAGCTTATTTGTGATGTTTTTTGTCTTGATGGAATGTGAAGGGTGTGTCTGTACTTTTCCTGCACTGCTGGTACATGCAGTCTGGTTTGTATTATTTTGCCCTTTTGTTTGTCTTTGGTTTGGTCAGATCTGCCCCCTAGTGGAAGATTACGTGTCAGTTTTGTATTTAAAATGTGCAATAATCCCTTGTTCTAACTAAGAAAGAAAGGAAATCTGATAATATGCAGGTAGTGTTGATACCTGGTTTTCATTCACGCTCTTCTGTGCATTTCAGAAACCACTGAGTACAGACGAGGCCTTGGATTCTCTCTCAGCTGGTTTCATGACTTCTACAGGTCCATCTGCATCCAAGAAACAGGAGGTCGGATGATTTATGACACCTAGCACTGTATTGAACAGTGTGTGGCATGTAGCACTTGTTTGCTAGCCCAGCTTTCTTATAACTTAATAAAAGTACTTGTCTCTACTAGTACTTTTATTCTGTGATTATTAAGCTATATATAGTTGTGCTCATAAGTTTACATACCCTGACTGAATGCACGTGGGACGGTCTTGAATGTTCCAACATGACAATGACCCAAAACATAAGGCCAAGTCGACCTGTCATCGGCTACAGCAGAAAAAAAAGTGAAGGTGAAGGAGTTTCCATGTGAGTCTGCTGACCTCAGTATCATTGATCCACTTTGGGGAGGAGTCAA
>JAPQRP010000024.1:30700260-30716480 GCA_037367295.1 Apogon hyalosoma | reverse complement strand
TATTCATCTCTACTAAAAATAATAAGAATAATAAAAATGCAGGTATAATGCTTCAAATTATATTACAGCCAAATAACTATTAGTGATTAAAAAGCAAAATACTGTAGTGTTTTAAACAGTGTTGATGTTTTTAGATGTTTGATAAGAGTCTGATACATTAACACAAGGCTGGGAGCACCGTTCTGGATAGTTTATGCGTCGTACTCTTACACGTGTTTTTGCACTTATATTCAAGAAAGATCCTGCTACAAGAAAAAGTTAAAATCCTCCACCTAAAGATGTTTGATAATGAAACTATCTAGTGTGTAAGCGTCAACATTTCCTGTGATTATATGTACAGGTGCTGCAGTTTTCACAATGCTAAAAAAGTTGAGTAAAAAGGGAGATTTAACACCACTGGACAGGACACGGTTCAACATCACAAAGCAAGTCACACTTCGTGCATCTGCCATTGTTACACAGGATGACACGGAGGTTTGCTGTGGTGTCAGAGGTGTGGAAGCCGGGTGGTTCTTCTTCAAAAGGAGGTTTGTATTCGGATATTTTAAGGGCTTTGTTTATAGAATTAAAGTTACTCTGCTCACATCTGAACCAGTCCTCACAATGACAACTTTAATTTAATATGATAGAAGAAGTCATACTCCTTAAGCAGCATTTTTTTTGAGTGAATATCATCAAAAAATAATGGCAGAAGTAACATTAAAACACTACTATACATACTAGATGACTTCAGCATCACCATTTCTGCATCTGTCTGAGATCTTTGTACATACAATACACCTAGCCTTTTTTTTTTTTTTTATACAAATGTTGATAACTGACTTTAACGACCCCCACCCTTTGCTCAGAGTGATTTCATGCTTGTTCTGTCTTTATGGAGGTTTTTCGTCCCACGGTTCTTTGTCTCTGCTGCTATTACTGCACAGAACAAATTTAACAAACAATATTTACACATACAATTGATTTTTAGTCTTTTATTCTTGTTTATTTTACCAAATTATTGCCGTTCAGTATGTTTTTTTATTAGAGTCATTTCAACCATTAATCATTTATTCACATTTCTTTCTCTTTCATGCCCTGATTGGTGGAACATGGAGTATTTTCAGTATGTTTTTTTATGTTATTTTGCAGGTTTACTTGTTTTATGTGTCTGTTACAGTAGATTTCATCAGCTTGCTGTAAAACAAATACCTACAGGAACAACTAAGTAACTTGATTTGACTTGACTTCCATTCTAGCTTCTTATGTTTTGTCTGAATTCAACCCCACAGAGTAAACACATGTTCTATGACTCAACACAGTGAATGCTGTGGTATTTACCTCACTGGAAAAAAAAAAAAAAAAGTGACCGCTTCAATTCTCTAGGTTATGGTAAAGTGACACATTGAATTTCACAAACTCACTGTCAAACCTTCACATACCATAAGGTCGCGCATTGTACAGAGAAGTGTGTAAGGTTAGAAACCACACATGAATATATTCGGCGTCACGGCATGAAAGTGTGTGGACCGTTTCCTGACCTGACCTCATCTACCTTTTGGTGTTTTAGCCAGTTGACTAAAGTACGTGTCTGTCTTCTGCAGACAGAATGAGAAGCCAGTCCACATTTACACATCAAGATGAATATACAGCGCCTATAAAAAACAACAAAAAAAAACAAAACAAAAAAAAATAAATAAACCTGAATGTTTCCTCTTAGATCGGGGTCATGTCAGGAGATCCTCCACACACTTTCAGGCCTTCATGTTATGACTGTTCATGCGGTTTCTCCATTGTCCAGACCTTTACCAGGCAAAAGGTTCAGGTCTCATATTTACTCACACTTGATCAACATGCAAAAGCTGTTTAAAAAAAAAAAAAACACTTACTGTATTTAACACACGTTTGTACCGAATATTCCACATCAAGCAGAAATGTAGAATATTTGACTTTATTTCTGCCCATCTGATAAGTGCAACATTCACTCTTCCTTTAGCAGCTTTTTTGTGCTCATTGGTTTTACAGAATGTTTAACCCTTTATCGGGCAAGTGATTGTTTTTGGTCATTTCCACATACATTACAAGACAGCGACGGCAACAGTTACAGTGAGGACAGGTCCAGTGTGGTCTACAGGGTCTGTAAGGTCCACCTCTGCATGAACAGTGAGTGGACCTGCTTTGTTAGGTACCATGAAGTAATGGTACTAATGTAAGGGATGATGTTCAAAGGGATCATGTGGATGTGGACAGGGGTCTGGAGCAGCGCTGATGTTGGGCTAACGTTCCTTTCACATTCAACTTGTTTTTCTTGTATTTTTATTATATTTGCTTCTTGGATCTATATATTTTTTGTCACTAATGGGCAAGGAACCAAATATGGTAACTTTATTGACCTTGATTATAAACATGACAATAAAAAATTTTTGAAAAGTTCCACAGAATTAATAAAGTCTTGTTATGTCCTCCAATAACACACTACAGTTGAAATGTTTAATGTCAGAGTATTTCTATGAGAGCCCTATAGAGTGTGTTCTGTACAGTTGTTTTTTTTTTAATTATTGATTTTCAAGAGACAGAGATACATAACACATCAAGACATATTACATACATCAAGACATACAAAATACAACAACATACAAAAAATAATTCTAAATAAAAATAATAATAATGGCACACAGAAGGAAAAAAAAAAAAAAAGAAGCCATTCTGTACAGTTCACGCTCATTATTGTACGCATCTCTGATTTACAATGCTGAAATAAAAATGAACATGTATGTTATCACCTGAACTGATGAGTCAAATCACAATGATGACATTTGATCCAGGCTTCAAAATTGCACAACATAACATGAGAAGATTGTGAAACTGAAGCTGTTTAACTGCTAGATGGCAGCAAAAGCAGCATTTACGGCTCATTGTGTCGGTCTTTAATTGGTTAAATACCTTAACCACATGGGACACGCTGATGAAATGATGCATTTCAGAACCGTGACTCACAATCCGGGATTTCACAGTTACTGAACTTTTAACATTGGATCTATAACTTTTCCCAGAGCATCACTGGATCTCAGAGTTTGAGCAAAGACGGCAGAGCAGCAGTGGTTTTATAGTGTTGCATTCATGCATTGTCTAATAAACTGACCTTCAGGTAGATTCATCCTATTTTATTACACACGAGTAATGATAGTGTCTGTTTATTTGAACCTGGTTTGATTCCTTATACAGAGCAGAAGGCACTTAGAATTTCATGTTTCAACATCTCACTTACATGAATGAAGCATCAGCTGCAAAATGAAGCAAAAAAGAAATGAGGTCAACACAAGCTAAACTGCATGTTTTAACCCATTTTGTGGCAGTTTCCAAATCATTTTTTTCTCTCTGTTCAACTTCACCATTTATTATAATATTGTCCTCTGTATTTTGCTCTTTTTTTTTTAAAGTGAATATCTAGTATTTTCCTATACTTAATTCACTGATTATATGGATGTTCACAAAAGCTCAGATTAAAGTTGAGGGATATTATATTATAAATAGAGAAAACTAGAGTAAAAAGTGGCTTTATCAGCAAATACAGCGATAACCAAGTGTCTCCATCCACTGTCATCGATCCAACTCCATGGGTTTTACCGGTGAATCAATGCTGTAGAAGATGACGGTGTTTCCACGGTAACTACGGAGCCTCTGAACGTCCAAATGGGTCATATCTGATGACCATGAAACGATGACTAACTGTATTTTACACCAATTATTTACATGTATTGATAGGATTAGTGGATCAGCAGGTACTAAACACCCTAAAGTGGTAGATGATTTTGGTTGCCAGTTGTCTTGATCTTTATGGGTTAAACCAAAAAAACAACCATGAGTCCTTGTGATACTGATTCTGGTTCAGCTTTAGCTATAGCTGTATGTGCAGTGTTTTTACAGGATGATTTAGGTCATTTAATGTGCGTTTTTGCTTCATTTTTACTTAAATAGCTGTTAAATATGATGCTCATAGTTTGATGATCTGTGTAATACACAGAAACAACCTGTATAAACATAATGAATACTGTGACATTCAGAGTATCAATGAGATACGAAGGGATTTTTAACCCATAAAGACCCAAATATCCACTGGCGACCAAACTCATTTACTGATATAAAATTTTAAATACCTGTTGATCCATTACTCCTATCATTACATGTAAACAATTGTTGCAAAATACAGTTTGTCATCTTTTCATGGTCATCAGATATGACCCATTTGGACGTTCAGAGGCTCTGCGGTTACTGTGGAAACACCGACATCTTCTACAATGTTGATTCACTAGTAAAACCCATGGAGTTGGATCGACGACAGTGGATGGAGACACTTGGTTTACGTTCAATTAATGATATATTTTACCAAAAAAAGTCTGTTTTTCTTCAGTTTTCTCTGTTTCCGGTATAATAATCCTTAAATTTAATTGGGGCTTTTATGGACATCAATCACGATCAGTAAATTAAATATAGAAAAGTACCAGATTTTTGCTTAATTATGCAAAAAATACTGAGCATAACATAGAATAAATGGTGATTAAGCACTTAAGAAAGGTAAAAATAGAAAAAAAAATCATGTGGGAACTGACACAAAGTAGCACGGGTTAAGCTGAAAATGGCTTCCACGCAATGAAATATACAGTCATGTAGTGAAAAACATAGGTCAGAGCAAGCAAACTAATCATATGTGAGTCCTACAACAAGTCTGCGCCTCAAAGAATATCAAGGTACATTCTACTAAATCAGTCAAATGTGGTTTGTGGGAACAAATAACTGTTTACCAACTGTAATTATAATCAGCATTGAAAATAAAGCATATAATTGTTAAGATTATTTTGAAAAGGCTGGTTTGACAGACGTGGGGAAATGAAACTCCCCTCAGATCAAATGATTGAGCTGCAGCGTCTATGGTGCAACTCATTGATGTTGTATTTCCTGCTCAGTTGATGGAAAATAAGCGCACCGATTGGGTAATGGGCAACAAATGCTGACATTTTACTGTGTTGTGGGCGTTTAATCAGTTCCATAGGTGGGAGGAGAAAGACAGTACGAGAGAGGAAGACAGGAGAAAGTAAAGATAATATAGTTTCTCATTGGCATCTTCTTTTTCCACCTCTAATTATTTTCATCACCAGTTTCTCTTGAATTGCTTTCACGTCTATTTGAGTTGAAACTGTGACGGAAACTGAGGCGGTTTCGGATGCATGTGTTGTTTTCAGTAAGCAGGGGATTCTATTGATGCTTATGTAACGGAGGGGAGACCCAGTCAGAACGTTTTCCTCAAACCCACTTCACCTTTCCACAGTTCTGGTTCAGGGTTGAGTCAGTCAGAAGCACACCTGCATGGGCTACCCTGTCTTAGTCACAGAGGGGGTCTCCAACCTGAAACTAACATCTGTGCATGTGTGAGTGTGTGGTGGGTGACCAGGGGAAGCCAGCGACTAACAGCATCTTCTACAGTGTCAATGCATTCATGACATTCACATGCATATGGAGACGGAAGATACAGCCCCGTGTTCTGATTATCACAGAATGATCCGAAATCAGCACAAACGGCAGGTTTTCATTAGCTCGCTGACTCACTGCTCTGTCGGTAAAAGGCATCATGGGATATGGAGTTGCTGAAGGTACACCAGAGCATCCAGAGAAGTAAGTACAAAATGGAGGGCTCGTATGGGAACAGAATATATCTGGTAATACTGATCATTTTTCATTCACCCAGCGCTACTTTTGTGCCATTTTCTCTATATCTAACTTTTCTTAAGTGATTTATCACCATTTATTACAATATAACCCTCTGAATTTTACGTTTTTCAGTGTAAATCATGTATTTTCCTGTATTTATTCTACCGATCATGCAGACGTTCATAAAAGCTCAGATTAAAGTTCAAGGTTATTATATCAGAAATAGAGAAAACTGAAGAAAAAGTGACTTTTTCAGTAAAATGTATCTGTCCTTCGTTTGTCAGACAGGATGTCAGTTAAGTTTGTTTTATTTCTTTAACCCATAAAGACCCGGTGCTACTTTTGTGGCAGTTTGCAAATTAATTATTCTCTATATTTAACCTTTCTTAAGTGATTTATCACCATTTATCATCATATAATCCTCTTTATTTTGCATTTCTTCAGTGAAAATCTGGTATTTTTCTATATTTGATTTACTGATCATGTAGCTGTTGAGAAAAGTTAATAAATTCAAAAGTTATTATATCAAAAACAGAGAAAACTGAAGAAAAACAGATTTTTTTTCAGCAGAATATATCATAAATTGAACATAAACCATGTGAGTCCATCCACTGTCATTGATCCAACTCCATGGGTTTTACTGGTGAATCAATGTAGAAGATGACGGTGTTTCCACATTTACTACGGAGCCTCTGAAGGCCAAAATAGGTCATATCTGATGACCATGAAAAATGAAAAACTGCATTTTACACCAATTATTTACATGGATTGATAGGATTAGTGGATCAACAGGTATTAAACTGTTTACATCAGTACATGCTTTTGGTTGATGATGGATGTTTGGGTCTTTATGGGTTAAATCTGAAACTATAACCTGCATTTGGAAACCAAAGTGTGCTTGTTTGACTAACATTCCCCTTTATTCTTCCATTGTGAAAAAAGTCTAACGTATTATTCCAGGTTATTCTCTCTTATTCAGTTCTTTTATAGTTTGTTAAACATATTTTACCTATAAATAGAAATAGATAATTGAATTTTTTAATTTTGTAGTATCTTTGAATTCCACATATTGACCCTTACTCCAACGATTATTCCTGAAATATTGTGGATTCTTTTACATTTACATGCAGTACTTCTACATGATATTGTTTTTCGTTTTCCGTGACTGTGCTGTTGTATATGTTAAATGTAACAGTAAAGGTGAAATAGTTGAACCTATTCAAGCCACAACTATGTTATGTATGATTTATACTGATTATAAGCATGGATGAACTAAATCATCTTAAAAGAATGTTCTGTTATTTTAAGATTATATTGTGTCCTACATTTTACATAGACGTTTCAAATGAGAGATGAGGTTATTTCTTCATATATGAAAATAAAGGACTAAATTCTATTTAGACTTTGTTGCATAATATTACAATTGAATTTCATATATTAGTCGAAATTCTGTATGTTTTACTATAAATATCCATGTACTGTTGTGCATGACTTTACACACAGATATATTAATTATAGATCATGTTTGTTTGTTTTTTTTTGTCATGCTGTTGTATATTTTAATTATGTATATTAAATGTAACAGTAAAGCTGAAACTGTTCCACTGATTAAAGAGATATAGCTTTGGCCTCGTATATATGCATGCATGATATATATTGATTAACATATTTCGACTAGATCTATTTATAAATCCCTTATGCAAACTGTTTAGAATTTCATGTGGGATGTAAAAAAGACTAAATTCTGCAGAAATAGGATATTATGTAATATTATACTTAATTCCAAAATGTTTGTGACTGCTGCTGTTTTCGCTGAGGTCGGACTGTATTCAGTTGAAAAGTTTAAGGAAGTCAAAGTCGTGAAGCAAATACTGAGCCATTTTTATTACTAAATAGTGTATTTATTACTTTTCAACACTGATAATTTTTTAACACTTCATTTTCTTTCATTGTAATACTATGAAACACAGGTGCTGGTAATAATAACATTTCCAGGTGCTTGATATGTTGAAATCAAAATGCTTTTCTTTTTGTATAAATATTCTGCTTTTGTTGTCTTAAAGCTGCAAAATGTAACACAAGGTGTAAAATACACATATAATATTGCATAATATCTGCTATATATCGTCTTCTTTGCTTGTAACACTTGTTTAATTTTTAACTCTGTATCATTTAACATCAGAATGACACAAAAGCTGCTACTTTATGTTACAAAGTGAAATTTAACGCTGACAAATACATGAGCTTTGAAAAGGAAAAAAGATGTACTTCAGGTTGTAATGTTCACAGTTTTTGTTTGAACTGCTGTCTGTTGTGTCATATATATATATATATGATCTATCGGACCATACTTTTTATTTGCCTTGTTTGTCTTTCACTAACCCTCTCTCATATGGGGTCCCACAGGGTTTAGTTTTAGGTCCTCTCCCTTTATTTATTGTCCCTTGCCTTGATACTGAGGAAATATTGGATGTCATTTTAATGTTATGCTGATGACACGCAGATCTATGCGTCCCTCATGTAAATTCTGCATTTTACTCAGTTTTCTGTATTTCATTTTGCTATACGTGTTTTGATTATTATATTTTCATGCATTTTGTTGATTATATTTTCTGGTCTTTCACTGTTGTTTTTTGTTTGTTTTTTACTGAACAGCACTTTGGGTGTCTGTGGTTGTAAATAATATAAATAAAGTTGAGCTGGATTGGATATTGTGTCGCTAATGCCGATGAAGTCCTGTTGCTGAATATTTTGTAGATTTAATTAAAAAATGTTGACCCACAAACACATGCACCCAGTGTGGTCTATAATGTATGCTCTGTAAAAAACATTCAGTAATGCAGCTGTTTCATACTGCAAACTGAGTGTATTATATTCAATAAATGCACCACAATGAGAGGCTCTTTTCAGCTTTTCCTTAAGGTTTATATTCTTTTGTTTACTGTATTCTCATCTCTGAAGTGAGCTGCTCTTTCTGTCTTTCTGCTTCGTTGTCTGTCTCTGTGTCTCAGCCAGTGCTTGTGGTTCGGTCTGTGGTATTTTTGTGGTCTTTTTGTTTCAGAGACTCGATGAAGAGCTCAAAGATGAGCGGAGCGATAGCATCTCACAGAGCACAGTTCTTTCTCTCCTCTCTCTCCAGAACACAGGAAAGGGTTGTGCACACTCCCTGAGACCCGAACAACCACCAGCACCATGTCTTTCGACTTCTCAATCGCACAGGTGTGCATTTGTGTGTGTGTCAAAGAGTGACAGATAAAGATAATGAAAAACACCAAAAGGCACACATTACTCCATTAAATACCACTAGAATTGAACATTCTACTGTATCTAAAGCTATTGCATATCACTCATTCAGCTTGATAGAAACTGAATGTGATGCAGGCTTACACATCAAAAGTAAAGGAAGAAACCAAACCCTATCGCTCACCTACTCAACTTCCACCAAATACAATATTGACAATGGAAGTACAACACCCACATCCAAACCTCCTTCTCTGCACTGTACATAGAATAGAATAGAATAGAATAGAATAGAATAGAATAGAATAGAATAGGTTTTTATTGTTTCTGTTACTGAAACAATAAAAATAAATTTAGCAGCTCTGTTTCTGTTTCACAGCAAATATTCAAAGTACAAAAAAAAGACTGTATATAAAAATATCACACAGAATTATGCTGAAAAGTATTGACAATATACAAAATTACAAAGAAATACTAAAATATACATAAGGCAACTCTACACTACAGATAGAAGAAATATGTACACCACATAAGGATATACACAGGCAATATAGGATGTATATAAATAAGGTCAAATTAAATACAAAGTGCTTGAGTTGTGATTATTGTTCATTCATTAGGGCGGTGGTTATTGAATGCAAATGCATATGCAGAATTCTTCAAGATGTGCACCACATTAAACATCTTTTATATCCTGCTTATTCACCTCAAGGTCACTTTCATTAAAAGACTTCACACAGTTTTTAATTCATTCATTTTAATGATTAATAACACAATAACTCCGACCATTTATTCAAGACAAGTCAGCACCACTCTAAGATTTAAGTCACTTTTATTGATTTAATGAATTTTGGTCACAACATTTTCTACCAACAGTGCTTTTTTTTATGTGAATCGAGAAGCGAACACACAAATAAAAATGGTAACATCACTCTACATGTTTCATATTTTCTGACTGAAGTCCCAGATTATCATCATTTTCCAAATACGCAGCCAAATCTAGCTGTTTCCAAGTCAGACCTATGCATTTTATTTACAAATGATAAAATGCATAAAGTGTTATGGGCTGTATAACTCCAGTACCTGTAGGAATAAATGGACAAATGAAATATTCATCCTCCAGAGTTTCACAGTTAACAGTAATGATTCACTTTGGAGCCAAAAACATTCACTTATTGTAACTATCTATGACAAAATCACCATGCATGTTATTTCACTGTGATATTGTTGATGGATGTTTTTCTAAATGTTTTATTCGACTGTCGATCGAACTAATAAAGTCATTTTATATAATGCAATGAACTGTGGCACTGTATTTACTTTCATTTTACTGAAATTGCACAGACCTGGAAGCCATTAAAAGGTAAATAACGCATTTTTTTTGCAGAAGTCATGGGAGGAATTTCCAGGAAATAGCCTGAAAAAAAACAACACCACCCATTAAATGCCTAAATGAAGTGTTTTCATAAATATCAAACAGCAAAAGCAAATAAAAGGACAGTCAGATAACTCCCCACACACACATTTTAAAGTACATCACACGTACGGAACTACAGAGGAGTAATGTCCTCGCCTTTAAGGTGGTAAATGGAGAAAAAACGCTTCAATAAATGAACATAAATTGCTTAGAATGTTTAATCTACAAAGCAAAAGGATATTTACAAGCTGTAAAACATTAATATTCGGAATGGCTGTGGATTTAACAAACTGAAGCATCCTCGTGTAACAGAAGACGCTCGTTATGCCACTGTGATACGTCACTGCCGCTGTTACTGTCGACAGCAAAACATCACAGATATGAACGCGTTAAAAGACGTTAAAAGACCAAATCTTCGGGGCGAATTTTGTCGTGTTCTCGCCAATTCATAGATGCGCTTCAGTGATGCACTTCAGCCACTGCAAGAACAGAAAAGAGAGTCCGTGTGAACAATCAACCTTTAATATTCATACACTATTATAGTCTTTATGGATAGCTTTACTGGAACCAGAGAAGCACCCACACTGAAGCAGACACTTACTTTAAGTTATATGTAGGACGTACAAATGGTGCTTCGGTCATTTCCTGAGTTGAAAGAAGAAAAAGGAAATTATTGCCCTTCAGTTCACATCTATATAACACAAGGCCTGCTACAGAAGGTACACTGTAAAAAAGTATTTTGGGGGGTTGGTAAATACAAACTATGGAAATCAGTTACATTCTAATCAACAGTAATAGTTACCCAGTGAAATCTATTATGACTGGTTCAATTCTACATACGCTCTCTATTTATTAACAGTAACAATTGCTACTTAGAATGATATCATAAAATCTACTCCGTAATATTGTGTCGTGTCGGAGGAGCAGTTGAGGGGAGTTTCCCAGAATGCATTGGGACAAACAGTTTTTATGTGTTTTACAGTGTTCTGAGTTGTTGTTCTAAGAAGTTATGTAGCAGAGTTATGGTGTGTTTTACCCTTTTTGTTAGTTTTTTTTTTTTTTTTTTTGAATAAATATTTCTATTGAGTTGCATACTCTTGCACCATGAGCGAAGTTGCTCCTTTGTTTCATGACTCTCCATATAAGAGTAGTTGAAAATGCTATGCAAGATTTGAGTCTTCAATTCCGATTCGTCACATGCTCGCTGGGATTAAGGTCAGGGGTTAGATCATGAAAACCTTTTGTATTTGACAGCTATCCAAGTACAACTAACCTTCCTTGAATAAGTGATGGTTAATTAGTTTTACTGATCAGTTGTTAATAACAACTGAATGGATGAACATATTCCTATTAACAATTAAGAATTAATATTACTCACTTTTTATGAGTAATTTGTTGTGTTTTATGAGTGTTATTATTATCAATGTTATTATTGTGGTATGGGGATATGTTAGGTGGATTTTACCTCATTTCTTTTAGTGTGTTATAGCTGTTAAATTTAATTACATTTTACTCAAAATATGTGATAAAATCTACACAACCAAAATGAGTGCAAACTGTTATCTGACTTTTATTGAGTAGATTCTAAAGGTTTGTGTTTACAGTGTAGATTTACACTGCCTAAAGTGAAAGCAAATAAAATGAAAAGCACTGTGATGTATGGAGCCATGGTGATGTGGAACGTTCTGCCGGGACGAATCATTCGAGAAAATAACAAATATAGATTTAAAGAATTATTGAAAGAGTATTTGCAAAAACAATGCTCGGTGTCTGGTAATGTTTAATTGATTGATATTATATTGATATATAACTGTGAAATGTATCTGATCATTTACAAAGTATGTTAAAAACTACTTTTTTCGGAAGGTGCTGTTAGGTCCTGTATTACACGTATGTTGTTTTGGTTTGTAATTGTGAGGAATGGTTTTTAGTCGTTTATGTTGGTTTGGTTTGTTTTGCGTGCGGGTGTTTTTGTATTTGGTGTACTGCAGTGTAAAGACAATTGTGTTGGGTGTGGACTCCAGGAAGAACAGTGATGGCCTAAACCAAAGCTAATGGAGATCCAAAGAAATGAAATGAAACGAAACAAACAATTATTAAATAGAATGTAAAGAAAATTCCGCTGTAACTACATACTTCACAAAGCGGTGTCGGCATTTCTTGGGAAGCCCTGTTGAAACAAAAGGAAACTCATCAGAAAAACGATCAAATACTAATGTCAGGGGTGTAAAACAGATGAACTGTGACCAAAACTGCCCAACCAAGGGGTCCAATCCAGCCCGTGGGATTAATTTGCAAAGTTCAAATGCACTGAAAACATTAACAGTCAGTGTGGTCAAGGGGCTACGGTACATACAGCGCAATTCAATCTCAAGTGGGCTGGAGCAGCAAAAAAACTAGCACAGTAATCCATAAATAATGAAAATCCTAAACGTTTCTCTTTGTTACAGTGTGAAAAAAGTTAAATTACATGATGAAAATGTTTACTTTTATAAACTATCCTTTCCTAAAATGTGAATAACATGAACACATACGCTGTTTCCCTTAAAGTTAGAATAAAATATTTTGACCTCTTCTCATTAAATGATTGGACTTTGACATTAATTACAGTTTATTGTGCTGTTATTTTACTGGTCCAGCCGGTTGAAATCAAATTAACTTGTATGTAATGAGTTTGACCCATAAAGACCCAAACATCCACCACTGATCAAAATCGCCAATTGATCCACAAAAAAAAACCCAAAAAAAACAACTTTCTGACACGAAACACGGAAAATCTGTGTTGATCTAAACTGTTTAATACCTGTTGATCCATTTATCCTATCAATACATGTAAATAATTGGTGTGAAATACAGTTTGTCATCTTTTCATGATCATCAGATATGACCCATTTGGACGTTCAGAGGCTGTATAGTTACCATGGAAACACCATCATCCTCTACAACATTGATTCACCAGTAAAACCCATGGAGTTACATCAATGACAGTGGATGGACACACTTGGTTTATGTTCAGTTAAAGATATATTTGCAAAAAAATGTCAAATTTTATTCCATTTTCTCTGTGTCTGATATAATAACCTTCAACTTTAATCTGAGCTTTAATGAACATCTACATGATCAATAAATAAGATATAATAAAATACTTGATTTTCACTGAAAAAAATGCAAATTACAGAGGATAATATCATAATAAATGGTAATAAATTCTAAAACGAGAGGAAAAGGCATATGAGAAGTGCCATAAACATAGCACTGGGTCTTTATGTGTTAAAATGTGATAACCTGTATCAGATTAAACGGAGTGCTGGTGATTTATCCCACATGACTTTACACATATTTAACCAGACTTACGGCTGAAGTAGTACAGTGTACAGAGGATAGCGACAGAAAGGCCTGCGATGAGTCCGACCAACGGCCACAGAACCATGGATCCGCACTCATCTATAGCGAACACAACAGAAAGTATATCAGTACATTATAACTACAAACATTTGTGAGTGTTCATTAACCCTTTCATGCATACTGGTCACCACAGCGGACAGCTATTCCACAGCTCACATCCCATGCACTGCAATTCATACCATTACTGTAACTTTGCTGTTCTTGATAAACCTGATCTGCAGTAACATGTTTGAGTGGAAATCAATGGCAAATTGTTATTAGACTGTAATTAACACTTTTCTGACACAAAAAGAGTTTGGGTTTTTTTGTATATTATCTCCATGAAGTGAGTAATAACTAGTATTAGAGTATGATAAAATATGAGAAAACATCAGATTAGAAAACATTAAAAATGTTCTTATTTCATAGTTGTCACACAGTGTATCACTTTCTGACGATGGGTTATAAATACATGTTTCTTTGCGTCAAAAATTGAACACATGGTGTCCAGCTGAGTGGATATTTTTGTAACTCCATTAAAAAATAGGGTCATTAAAAAATGTCAATCACATTGTTTTTTTTCATACCTAAAGAGGAATAAAAACACTCAGGAAAAAAAAAAAATCTCAAATAAGGTTCTCATAATTCATGCATCAAAGGGTTAAAAGCTGTCACTACACTTTCACAATGTGATACGCTGACTGAAGCTGAATGCAGCAGAGTGTGATTAAAACAGATGGAACAGTAATAAAAAAGAACCGCAAAATGATAAACTTAAAAAAAAAAAACAACAACAACAAACGACTCACCTAATTTCTGGTTCTTTTTGTTGCACCTGCAGCCTGAGCCGCGTGGTGGTTTGGGTTTAGGCTTTGGAGCTGGTGTTGGGGGGGTCACTGTCAAATAAAGACCAGAAAAAGAAAGAAAGAAATGAAATGGATAAAAATTTAAACAAGGATACAAAAACAGTCCAAAAAAATGCAGAACTCCTCTTATTTTGACCTGTTCTTACTCCGTTCATGCGTAACGATGTATTATGACCAGCAAATTTTTATGGCATGTGCATCATTTCAGACACAGCATTTTATTTTTTTTTCTTTTTCATAGCAATTTATGATATAATTATGATATACAATCATATTTTGTAGACTATGCGTTCTATGACGTCAGCTTTTTACTGCTTATCTTACACTATAATGAAAAAACACATCATGTAAATATACTGCAACCAGGGGAAAAGCCTTAAAAGTACTATCATGTGTACACATCTGCAGATTTAGAATAAGCGAAGGGACCACTACTTTGGTTCTCAGTGAGCTAAATGTGTTACTGATGGCATTTCTCTTAAATTCTTCTGAGAAATCAAAGCCTTGTCATACTGTCCACCTGCCTTTCACATCGCTATTTGGCACTTTATATCAGTATTAACGCAAAAAAAGGCAAGCAACTTGGTTTTGTTTGTTCGACGGCTCATCAAATCTATTTATTCTACGGAACATTAAAGTTTCAGTGTGGTTCAGGCTGGGAAATAGGAGCGGTCACTTAATTTTTTTTTTTTTCCCGGATACCCAATGTGTGGTCGTAGGGTGTCTCCTTACTCTACAGATTGCATGAATTTAACCCTATTTTTGCAGTGACTTCCAAATGAATTTTTCCTCTACATCAAATTTCTCCTAATTGTTTTATCATTATTTATCATTTCATTACGTGTACTTTTAAGTGCAAAGCAGATATTTTCCTATTTCTAATTCACTGACCACTGGGGCCATTGTAAAAGCTCAGACTAAATTAGTTTTAGTAATAATAATTCAACTTATAATGTGCGAACAGAGACAACTAAAGCAAAATATATCATTAACTGAACTCAAAAACAAGCCTCTCCATCCACTTTCAATGATCCAACTCCATGGGTTTTACTGGTGAATCAATGTTGTGGAATATGACGGTGTTACCACGTTCACTACGGAGCCTTAGAACATCCAAATGGATCTAATCTGATGAAGATGAAAAGCTGAGAAACTGCATTTTACCTTAATTATTCAACTATACTGATAGAATTAGAGGATTGAAAGTTGTTAAACGTTTTCGATCAGTCGTTGCTTTTGGTCGGTGGTGACTGTTTAGGTCTTTCAGAGTTAAAATACAGGTAATTACGACAAACTACAAGAGGCTTAAGTGGAATCAGTTTAGATCTAGATGCAAAATGCTGATGTGCGCAGGCAAATTATTATTTTTAATCTGCGTGCTGCGTTAGAGTCATCGTTCTGAGTATTGGTTTAGACCTGAACCATCTAAACCAGTGGTTCCCAACCTTTTTAGACTCATGACTCCATTTTAACATCACAAATCACTGGTAACCCCAGACATTCAAAACTGAGACTTTTTTTTGCTAAAATTAATTTGTTTTTGATCCTGTAATAGTTTGCTATACTATGTTGCAAATAAACGTTAATTTTAGACGACATTTAGTCTATATAATGTATATTATTATGGA
>JAPQRP010000024.1:30676810-30688921 GCA_037367295.1 Apogon hyalosoma | reverse complement strand
TGTGTATCATGTGACTAAAACAGACAGAAAAGAAAACATGGACTGCCTAAAAGCACTGTTTTTGTCAGTACAATGACATGATATTAATGTAAGAACTTAGAAAACCATGGAGAATAGCTAGATATCAGCTCTTAAACTCTTATGAACTATTTATGTTGTTATTATATTTGTCCAAACAAATGTACCTTTAGTTGTACAAGGCATTAAAATGAACAAGAAGTTGAAGAAAACAAGGGGTGGTCTAATATCTGACCATCGAACATCAAGTCAAAGTTTCATTCAGTTCAATACTTAAGCATCCAGCTCTCTACAGCATGTAACACTCTCATCAGGATCAGCTCTTCTGATTTTAGCACCAATAACCAATAATTTACAAGCTAACATGCTAAAATAAGATGTGAGTCAAGCATTAAGTTGTTTTATCCTTTGTCACTCCTTTACAAAGACAGTCACTAATGGAAGTAGTGTTGCATCTAACCCTTGAAAAGACTTGTTTGGTCATAAAATATGTTAAAAAAACAAAAAAAAAAACAAACAAACTGAAAAACCAGAAAAGCAGCTACTGTTAGAGAATATACTACTGAACAGCCTTATGTCTTGAGATATTATTCAAACTGAATGTCAATTATAACAATAGTTGTCAAGTGACCTAAGTCGACAGCTAATCTGTTAACAGTGTGGCTCCAGAACTAACTCATAATGCATCATCTGTATAAATACAAACATCTGCCTCTACTTTTTTTCCTCAAGCAGACAATAATCAAACCAGAAAGAAATAATATGGGTAATAAAAATGAGTAAGGTGTCACTCGAAATCATGCCGACTATGCTTTCCTATTCAACTCCAAGCACTTAGACCTGACTATCAGCCACTACTTCTGTATGTTTTAGTGCTGCCTGTGGGTCAGTAGTGTGGTTGGTTATGGGTTACATTACAGCAGCACTTTATAAACTAAACCTTTTTGTCTGATCACTGATTTGCCTTTCTCACATTTTGTTGAATTTGTCACTGAAGCGTCAGAATCCCACTTTTGGATTTGGTGAAAACGTGTCCTCTTTTCAACTGTTGCACCTGTTTGACCCCAAACACATCATGTGCTGTTTGCATGTGCAAATCTGCTCCTAAAACACACACTGCAGACTTCATAAACATCTCAGCTTTCCTGTATTTGTTTTGTTCTTCTAACAGCATTGCCCTGTACTTTTTTGTCATTGCATTCTTTCCCACATAACATCTCTTAACAATAACCTCTAAATCTGAGTTTTTTTCTTCCTACATGAGATAATGCACATATTGTTTCAAAGGAAATGTAAACGACTGAGCTCCTGACATCAGCGGATCTTTATTTGCATTCATTATGCGCTGGTTTAACAGCACCATCTGGAGGATGATCATGAGAAACCTCAGCAGAGCAGAGATACTGTTAAAAAGGCCAAGAGAACCATGAGTACTAAGAAATAAGACAAGTTAGTCAACAATAAATACTGTGCGCATGAATTAACTTAAAGACATTATGTGGCAGAGTGAAAAATGTGACATAGTAAATAAGGAGTAAATGTGCAAACGATACCCCTTTAAACACACTGACAAAAGTTGGACATATTCTGACTAAATATGGCTAGCCAGCTAGCACACCTACAGAGAATAGACAGGTCTGTCCGATCAGATGAAAGCGGATTTAAAATGGCATCGACATTAGTCTGATTAATAAACACACTTCTGAAAATCTTAAATAATAAACCTCTCTTCTGCTTGATAATTTCAGTACAAAAGTCTTCATCGACTTGAGATTAACAGCCCAGAATCGAATCATCCCACAGTTTCTCCTCCTCCGTCCTAGTGTCTACTTTCTCTTTTGTTTTCTTCTTGTCTTTCCTGTTTTTGGCTTTGGCCGATTCAACTGACCCGCCCTCCAACTGCTCCACGTTCATGTCAGCCTCAGTGTGCCCCTCAGCCTCGTTCCTACTCTCAGCTGTGCTTTCCGGCTTCAACATGTCCTCTGTCTTTTCCACTTCGTCGTCCTTCGAGTCTGTCTGTCTTGATTTCTTTTCGCGTTTTCTACGTTTACCACTAGGTTTGTGCTTTCTTCTTCTTTTCTCTTTATCAGACTGTCCAGACTCCTCTCTCCTCCTCTCCTCCGATTCGTTTTCTCGTATCCCCCTCCACCGCCTCCTCCTCCTCTCCTCTTTATCTGAGTCCTCACTTCTTTCCCTCCGGCCTCTGTCTCTCCTGGATCTTCTAATGTGCCTCCTTTCTCTGTGTCTGTGATCACTACTGTCACTGTCACTTGTGGAACTACTGGAGGAGGAATACGAGGAGTAGGAAGATGAGGTAGTAAATGAGGAGGAACTAGACTGCCGTCTGCGCCTCCTCCTACTGGTGACCTGTGAGAAGGATGAGCCTGTGGGTGCTGGAGGGGGGCAGCTGTAGTCCCACCTGTGGGGGGGCCAGTTGGAGCCTTTATACAGAGGATGCCAACCCTCCACTGGGTAGAAACAACCAGGGTTGAGGTGGGGGTGAGGGGGAGGGCCGGAGGTGGGAGGAGGATTTGTTTTGGGATTATTCACTTGCTTCACATCCCCCTTGTGTAATCCCTCCTGCTCTTCCTCCTCCTCTTCTTCACACCCTTGTTGTGTTTCTATCAGGGGAAGAGCATGTCCACTCTTGGGGGTGATTCCTCGAGCCTTCTGGACCTGGATGTAATCTGCCAGTTCATCCGCAAATGTGCTGTAGACTTTCTGTTGGGATTTACACAGGTCGATGACCTTCTTCTCCCTGGATGAAAATATGTTAACATGAATAAAGCTTTGATTCAATTAGTCTGTGCATTAAAACATTAATTAAGGATCTTGTACAATGTGTCATCAAACCCCACCTACATTCCAACTAACAAAGACCAACTGAACACGTCATTAGAATGACGTGGTGAATGTATAATAATGAATAAATCATAAAATTTGCTTCAGAATCTCTGAAATACCTGCACATGGTGTTTGTCAATAAGTTGTTGGGAAAACCTATGTCTGAGACTTCAGCAGTTAAATCCTCATTTGATTCATATTAGATACAAAACTACGACAATCCTTGATATTCCACTTTCAAATTCAGAGTATAGAGAGTAACAACATTGCACTTGGCCTCACCTGGTCTGGTGCTTGTTTCCCTGCATGTGGGCCTGATACATCTCCACAGAGTTAAACTGGGCACTGCAAATCTGACATATCAGGTAGGTGGCTGTAAACAACAGATGATGGATGAGAAACTGGCATAAACATATAACTATGTAGGAATGCAAAGGTACAGGTTATCCACGGTTCAGTACATATTGCGGTTCTTGAGTCCTGGTTCACAGTGTGGTACAGTTCAGATGCAAAGGCCGGCTGGAGCCCTGCTGTGCTGAAATGTAACTAGGAGTTGATGGAGAGCCTTAAGGCTCATTTATGTTCACTTTACCTACGTAAATAGGTAATGTTGCCATGCGTCACTGCCTTCATACTTCTATGCGTCATGTATGTTGGAATGAGCGTTTCTCAATCAATCCACCAGAAGGCACCATACTAATTTACCATACTGGCCGAATACCATGAAGAAGAGTAAAGTTTTTTGAGAAGAAGAAGAAAGTCCAGCTCAAGTATGGCTTCACCGTGTCCGGCTTCAACCAATGACAGTAGAATTCCGAAAGTCACTCATCTCTGTATATAAACTCTAATATAAACATGAGTTGTCCAGAAATATCATTTGAAAATGACAAATGAGCCGTACCACGGTACATGCTCATACCGAACCGTGAGGGGAGTACCGAACAGTATGACATGTACCGTTGTACCCCTAGTTTATATTGTTATAAACAGACAGTATCAGGATATCCACATTAAAAAAAAATCTTAGAACTGCAAGACATGTATTACACTGTATATTTTCATGACTTATGTATTCATATCAAATGTTTCCAATGATACATGAGGCATTATTTATAAACTATCATGGTCTGTTTCATTTCAGTCAACTTCAGTTGTGCAGTGTATATATTTGGATCTTTTATTGAGATGGACTTTTTGACTAAGACACACCTAGCAGCATAAAACACATAATGTGCCTTTAAAAATACTGCTTTCTGTTCTTACTTCTAATTCAATTTAAGTTTTTGCCAAGTTTCTAAAAAACTAGCATCAAAATAAGACCACAATGAAAATGAAAAATACTGCAAATATCTCATTTTCACTGAGATTTTATTTTCCAGGAATTATATTTATAATTTTTCATTTTGTCTTCTCTTTATTACAGGTAATCTATAGCCTACAATTTAAGATATATTAATCAAGATAATATTGCATTCCTTATCTTTATATTATATAGAATTAACTTACAGAAACCATGCAACGTTAGTGTCTAACCAAGAGGAATGTATATATTTATTACAATGATATTCAAGTAATGTAAATGTCCAAACTACACATTGCTGCATGTGTGTTACCTTGTTGGTCAGCGTCTCCAAGCTCTTTGAGCAGCTCCTGTCGGGCCTGATTCCTTTGGTGTTTGCGTCCATTGTAGTGCTGCAAAGCCATTTGGGGATTGTTGAAGCTGGCAGCACACAGGGAACAGTATTTATTAGGGTCTTTCAGATCCACCTCTGTGCTAGGGGGCGCTGCAGTGGCTGCTGGTTGCATCAGATGGTCTGTTCTACCCTCAGGGGCAGAATTAAGGTCAGTATTAACAGGAGCCTGAGTCTGATTTGGTAAAGTACGCGTCCCTGTGCAATGAGAAATGATTTGATTAAATAATCATAATAGCACACTTATATTCATTAACTACAGTAGATAAATCAGATCTCTAGTACTTGTCCATTACTTACCAGGCGGGTGCAGACCTTGTTTTCGGAGATTTTTATTATGGATTTTGCCGTCATAGTGTGACTTTGCCACCACTGGGGAGCTGAACACCATGTTACACAGCTCACAAAAACGATCCTTATCAGTAGTCATTGTCTGCTGCAAATTAACACACACAAGAGCCAAAAGATGGGGACAAAATTAGGTTTTCATCTCATTTTCCTGCATTACACTCCTCATCTGAGAACTAACCTGTTGTCCTGTGCCCTCTTTGCCCATCTTCTCGTCTCTCTTCGCCTGTAGGTATACTTTAAGTTTCTGAGCATGTTTCTTTCCCTGCATTCACAAGAAAACAGACAAAGTTATTCTGAGCACTATCAATACAATGGTATCTCACTTCCATGTGCAGTACGTAGGAGGCTGTACAAAACCTCATAGTGGGACAGGCGCTGAGATTCAAACTGGAGCACAGCTTCACACACATGGCAGTAGTCATCAGTGAGGAGTCTCTTTAGCAGCTCCTCTTCATCTAAACTGCTTCCTGTGAAGCATATTGTAGTCACAATTGCACCTCAGTGAGCATGGTAAACAAATTAGAGGCCATATAATTATGACAACACCTGCGCAATTAATCAAAAGAAAAATTACAGCTTATGTAATTATATAATCCTAAAAAGCAGCAATTTTAAGATGAGTGTATGATGATACTTTCAGTTACACAATACATCATTGAAATAAAGTAGAATTTTTCTTCTTAATAACTGAGATGCAAATTGCAATACTGTGCAGAATAATCACAGTATGACTTCCTCAATGAAATATGCTAATTACAATACTCATTTCATAAATACTTTCACCTGCTTGTACAGACTAAATAGCCACAAAACTACAATGCTTGAATTACTTGAAATACACATTTGCATCTCTGCGTGAGTCTCATATAAAAACGATGCTACTGCTGCTCCTGTGTTTTTAATAAATGTGGACATGCTACCTATACATATAGGTGCACAACAAGGACTAATCTACTGTCACTGACTGGCCCTCCAATGTCACTATTCAATGTCTTAAATTAACCAGTGCCATTCATATCAACTATGTAAATGCAAGAATACCACTACACATGTAGCTTTATTGCTATCATTCAAAATAAAGTCAGGCTTTACTGAAACTGCTCTGGTTGTATAACGTCTGATGCATGTTCATGTTTCACTACTAAGGCATACAAAGCAATACATACAGTATGTACAAAGCAATACATACAGTATGTACTTTACTCATCCTCACTTTAAAACTGGCCATGCTCACTAAATATGCCTTAAACTAAAAACTCAACATGATAACATAACTATTAGTCATAATCCTTAGGCAAATAAGATATACCACAAGAGTAATTAAATGTCTTCCTTTCCTTCCTTATAGTGAATGAAATTAATCAGTTTTTCTGTAACTTATCAAATCTGGACTTATTATAGTATAATGTAATCTGCATTTTTTTTTGAGTGTTATAAAATATATATTCATTCCAAGTAGAGCTGCACCATTATGTCAATTGCAGTGTCAGCACAAAAAATTATATAATCACAAAAGGCACCAATTGAAAGATTCAATGTTTTCTGGTAATACTTTGAATTTGGTGATACTGAGCAGAGAGGTGGTGTGTAAGATGGGGAAAAAGTTAAAAAAAAAAATGTATAAGGTAAATTAAATTTTTGCCCCATTTTATACTAGTTCAAGTTTGTATGTTTGAATTGAAGAAAATGCATATTTTAAATGATCCGTAATCTATGCATTATCCTTGAAAACCAGGCAAAAAATAACCTGTTATCCCAACAGGACATTTTCACCAAATCATGCAGTTCTAACATCAACAAACTTCATCATTCAACACTAATAGAGGCATTACTGTGTTCTTATGAAATCCTAACACTAATTTCTTGTGTTTAATAGTGTATGAATACAACAGTATACAACAGTAATAGAAATAGTGTAAAATATTTAGTGCCTATTATTGCAGACTCCTTGGGGTAATTTAATGTAATTCTTATGAATCACTTTCACAAAGCTGCTTTTCTAAATTTTCATGATGGTGGAGAAACTATCTATTCAGACTGAGCCAAAGTATCTCATGTAAATAAAGATTACATAACAAAAAATTCTCTTTATGATCAAAATTGCCTACTGAAAAAAGTTTAATGACTTGCCCTTTGGTATGATTTATAAACACAATAGTCAACTATTCCAGAAATCTGGAGCGAGTGTGTTGGTTTACTTTTGCACTTTTAGATATCTGACTAAAATTATTAGAAAGATAGAATTACTATATGGTTAAAATTAGTTTGAAATGCCTATGAAATACTTTCAAAATACCTATTTCTGACAGAATTTACTGCATTTGCAGAATGTAAAAATAAACTTACACACTTTGACTAATACTGTCCTAAATATGTTAACTTCTGCTGATACATTTCAAATGTGGTACTTACCAAATGAATATCACAGTAGCAGTTTACAAGAAAACAGATAAAGGATCTAAAAATGTGTGTACTATGACTTTTTTTTAATGCACAGCCTTGAACACTTATTCTTCTCATAATCGAGGCTAATGTGAAGAAGCTAATTATACTGAATGACACATCAGCTGATGAGCTGTGACCATCAGCTGATGTGTCAAATGTAGCCAAACGTACATTATGTAACTTATTCCTAATCAGACATAAGGTAATACATTTGTCAATGCACTGTCCACGACTAAGTTACGGTGTGTTGGAGGCCTGCGTTAACAGCTGAGCTTCACTGTGTTGGGACGGAGCTTTACCACACTGGCCTCTCACACAATTAGCATCTAGCCAACTGCTTCAAGGCCTGGGAAAGTACACAACCTTATTATGATCACCTTTCGGTCTGGCTTATGATATTAAGGTGTGTTCTGATGTGAGATATATTTGTACGAGCCGCTGAACACGGAAACATACAGTAAACTAACGTTGGACACTTACATCAGCGTATTTAGCTAAGGAGCTAGCTCACTCGAAGTAGCTAGCCCGTTAGCTAAAAAGCTAACGTTAACTCAGCTGATAGGACGCCATACAACTGAATTTTCACGTTCTAGGCAAAACTCACCTTCGACCTGGGTACTATCTATTTTAGTGTTTATTACTTTTTCAGCATCTGTGACAGAAGCCGCATTAGGTGCACTAATATTGTTAGTTTGTGGGTCTGAGTCCGCAAAATGCGGACGACAGACACTTCTATCGTCCATCTTTTCTCTAGCTGTTGCGCGTGCGCAGTGACGTCGAGGGTTTTAAACATCTGCTTGGCGAATATTCAGAAAAAGTAAAGTAATACATGCAAGAGTCTGTCACTGATACTGCCTCCTCTCTTGAACAGTTAGTAGATGTTTGCGTGTGTTTTTTTTTTTTTTTAAGATAAACATAGTGTAATTCCAGCTTTTTTTTTTTTTTTTTTTTTTTACGTATGAATGTGCCTGAAATATAAGTCTTCTTCAACACGAGTGTTTCCATTAAATAAATGAAACATTCAGTGGTCAACTATTAACAAACACGTACAAGACAAATAATTCAATGTCAATAAATTGTATATATCAAATGTGAATTCATATGTACTCTCACTTTTTTCCTCTAATTTGGTTTGTTTAAATGAACACTCATACACACTGACTTCATCACAGCAGAAATTAAGACTTTATTGGTAAAGCACCAGTGTAATATTAACAAAGACAGAACCAGTGAGCCAACATGCATATTGCTATACATAGACTAATTAAGGCAGCTAAATATAGTTGGGTGATCAGAGATGTTCATTTTTTATTTAAGTTCTGTACGTTCAGAAAACATTGTTCCAATTACATGTATTTCCTTTCTTTGGGTCAGTAAAATCTACATAAACCCATAAATTTGGAATAAAACACTTTCACCCCTTCTCATGAAATGATTGTGACAATGAGATTTATTCTTGATAAATAGAGTGTAATCATTGCACCTGGACAGAGGTAATTTTTAATGTGTGTAAATAAGAATAAAAAGAGGAATTATTCCAACTTCACAGGCAACAGTGTATTTAAATACATTAAATATTTATTATTTAAAAAAAAAAAAAAAAGAGCCTCAAATTAGACAAAGTTAGATATGGATGCCCAAATGCAGCAAAGCAAGGCAAAGCAATTATTCATATATTCACTGATTATAGATGTACTTTATTATTTTTGTCAACTTTTTTTTTTATCAGTTCCAACTAAATTTTTTAACAAATATTCACCTCAAAATATTCCTTATTGAAGTACTAAAATTACAATTTAAAAAAACACACAAAATAATTAATTAATTTACTGTGCATTCAGTCATCTAATAAGAATGATAATGAAATGAAAAGGGGGAAACAGTTCATATCAAAATAGATACTTTATTATGGCACATTATATTTTGAACAGGTTTACTCCATGGAGAATATTTGTAATGCAGAGAAAAAAAAAATAAAAATCACGAACAAATATTACAAATAAATCCAAAAGATCCAATCAGAGGATCAACACAATGTTAAAATCGAGCAAGTCAAGACAAAGATACTGAAGTAAAGGGTCTCAGCGTAGAAAAGCAGTGAAGACATACGGATGTCACTTTTTCTGCTGGAGCTCTCTGGCTAAAGCATCCAACTGTGAAGACAATCATAGTAAACACAGAGAGTTAAACATGTATCACTATAGTGAAGCCTTGTGTTTGTCAAAGGTGTGACATTAGCATATCATTAGTTTTCATATCAATACTTAAGTTTTTTTTCTTTCAAATGCGCTTGGCTGTTAGGGTAAGGTAAAGAAAATGAGAAATGAAAGAATAAATTGTTAGATTTTTTTTTTTGCAAATGATGAATTGCAACTGTAAATGATAACAGATACTGCATTAACAGGTTGTTTTTACAATTCTGTTTGAAATTACTACTGCAAATGCACAAGTAATTTACTTTATAGAGGGGCAGAGAATACAAGATTGTTCTTCTGTCTGCTCCTTTTCATTTATAATATGCTTAATTTGCTGGCATATAAAAGAATATTGTCTTTTTCTCTGTATTTTATCTTAAGAATTAAATAAATAAACTATAACTTAATACAATACATATGGTTTGACATAATTCACCATATCTGGCATGAAAAATGGCACATTTATTATAACTACAGTACAGTAGAGTGAAACCTTAGCCAGTGTATCTTCATTTCAGAATGAAACTGTTTTCTCTAAAGAACATTTAATCTATGTTTTTTGCTTCTGAATGTAAAGTAGATGCAGCCCTGGCAGGCATGAATCAGATAAAAATAAATCTATTCACAGATGACATTCAACTGTTATTGTTTCAAGCATTACTCAGCCCTGGAGGTGTAACTTAATCATGGGTCTACACAATACCAACATGGCTGAAACTGATAGCTACAATTAAATATTCTGGACAATATCTCAAATATAACCATGAAATAAACATATTACTGTCCACTCTTTCCACACAGATATTTCACCAGTATTGACACAACAAAACAGATATATTTGATCCTGGGTGTTAAGGTTAAGTATTTTCTTCACTTACAAAAATGTTTCTCAGGATGCCCCTCCTCTGTGGTCTCAAATAGCTGCATTCCCCTGCCCCGCATAGCTTAATCTCCCCTGAAATCTGACACACGCAGAGAAAGGAAGACAGAAAGACAATATAAGTGTTTCCATTGTCCCCAGAATATTCTCATTGAAGGAGAAAATAGTGCATGCAAACACTGGTCCTGTCCTGACCTCTGATGTGGTGTAAGAGTCCAGCTCCCTCTTGCCTCCTGGGTACCAACCATGGGACCAGTGCTGTGCGTTGGAGAACTGAGCGCCCACACATATGAGCAGACCCAGCAGTAAAACCAACCGAGATACCTGACACATGATACTTCCACCTGAACGGACATCAGAGATCAAATTTCAGTATGTTTAACTACTCATATAATCAGCTGTTTTCATTACTTATAGTCCTAATATCTCCTGTAAAATGAGTAAAGGATGGCTGATATAAACGGCAAAAAATAAGACGACTTTAACCCGTAAAGACCCAAATATCCACCAGTGACCAAAACCATTTACTAATCTAAACTGCTGATCCACTAATCTTATCAATACATGTAAATAACTGGTGTAAAATGCAGTTTTTCATCTTTTCATGGTCATCAGATATGACCCATTTGGACATTCAGAGGCACCGTAGTTACCGTGGAAACACCTCATCTTCTATAACATTGATTCACCAGGAAAGCCCATGTAGTTGGGTCAATGACAGAGGATGGACACACTAGGTTTATGTTCAGTTAATGATAGATTTGACTGAAAAAGTCACTTTTTCTTCAGTTTTTTTCTGTTTTGATAGAATAACTTTTGTCTTGACTCTGAGCTTTTATGAACATCTACACGATCAGTCAATTAAACACAGGAAAATGGGTGATTTTCACTGGAAAAAAAAGCAAAATTTAGAGGATAATATAATAAATGGTGATAAATCACTGAGGAAAGGTTAAGTAGAGAGAAAAAATACTTTGGGAACTGACAGAAAAGTCACACTGGGTCCTAATGGGTTAAAATATTTGACCCCAGCTGTTAACTGGACTTCTGCAAAGCTTTTTTTTTTTCCCAGACTTCTGTAAAAATTGAAAAGTTTCCATTACATAATAGTTGTATGTACAAGAAAACTTCTAAAATGCTAATTAAAATTCATTATTTTTTGTTTTGTATTGACTATTTTCCCCTTTTCTCATGCGCACCGATGACGGTAGATGTTAAACCACTAGGTATCAATTCTCCAGGTTTATCCCTAATGATGGCAAAATGTGAAGTTGTTATAACTTACCAACCTCAGTGGGGTTCAAACCGCTGTCAAAATAATATTAACTTCATAATTTTACACAAAGTATATTAAAGGTGTATATACACATCTGTCCTTACCTTAGTTTTTTCTCTTACAACAGATTCTCTCCGAGGTCTGTGTTTTTTGTCCTTGAGCTGATTGTTTCACACTGCTTCACAGTTTTCCAGGTATTTTGCTGCAGAGATCTTCCTCAGCCTCATCCTACTGCTCAGTTTAAGTACTAGTCGGACAGGAGCCCCCTCCCCACACGCATTTCTATTATCCGTTCTTACGCACGCTGCCCATTGTTGACCCTGTTGGAAATGACTGGTCCTTGAGGACAAGACGTGTAGAAGACCTGGTCATTTCTAATTAGCACCTGCAAACAAGACCCACACCCCCAGG
>JAPQRP010000024.1:30659427-30676710 GCA_037367295.1 Apogon hyalosoma | reverse complement strand
CAAGACCCACACCCCCAGGACACCCCCCCACCCCACCCCCTGCTCATCCATCACTCTTCATCAGTTCCACATACTGTCATCCAGCATCATTCATTCATTCATTCATTCATTCTACATTGGTGGCAAGAAGTTAAATCGGTGATGTAGAGATATAGACAGAGGATGTCAAACTATTGCATTTACTTTTACATTAAACCATATTAATTTTATGATTATAATATTCACACTAATACCACTAAGCACAAAAAATGTGCTTTTCATAAGGTACTTACAAAAGCAATGCATTCATATACAGTCGTGGAAAAAATTATTAGACCATCCACAGTCATCAAAAACAATGGTTATGCAATCCAGTCCTAACTTTTGTGTGTATCATATGACTAAAACAGACAGAAAAGGAAACATGGAATGCCTAAAAGCACTGTTTTTGTCAGTACAGTGCCATAGATATTGATGTAAGAGCTGAAGTAATTCTGGTTATTATCAAGAAAACATGGAGCTTAAACTCTTAAGAGCTTTTTTTGTTGTTCTCATTATATTTGTCCAAACAAATGTACCTTTAGTTGTACCAGGCATTAAAATGAACAAGAAATTGAAGAAAACAAGGGTGGTCTAATCATTTTTTCCATGACAGTATTTTTCTTTCACTGGGCTAATTTTTTCACCTACATCAAATACTAATTAATTTTTAAATATTTTTAAGCTTTCATTGCTAGGTTTTTGTCATGCATGATGTCACCATGTTTTAAGTCATTTTCAAAATTCAAATGAGTTATAAATTTTTCAGTGTTGAATTATTACAGCATGTTATATGTCAGTGATTAGCAGTAACATTTTTAAAAAATATTACAAATATTGATTTGAATGGATTTTGATGAGTGTAACACAGTGTAGTACACAATGTCTTTTAGACTTGTTGTAAGTGCTGAGCTGGAAATAACAAGATAACATAAAAACACATAATCTTGCCAAAATTAATGCCATATGCATGAACACAGCAAAAATGAGCAGGAAAGTTATGAAAAATGCATTCCAAAGTCCCTGGGGGTAAAACGACTAAACTACTGGATTCAAACACAAAAAAACAGTCGTTGTAACTGTATGACTAGTAGTGTCAGAGGCCTATTTGTCATGTCAAACAAAGTATGTTGTCATCAGATGATAAAAGTCATTACATAAAGGTAGACGTTCATCCAAGAGCACATACATGCTGTTGAAGCTCCTGTGAGATACCCCTATTTAAAAAAAGACTTTAAAAATCCAAGCTTCTGTGTTAAGAATCTGCTCAAAACACATCAGGGTTTGTCCTTGGCTTTATGGAAAGTTTATGGAAATATGTGCACTAGTGTTACTGACAGACAGACAGACAGACAGACAGAGGTGTGATCACCTAACCTCTTTGGTTGAGGTAATGACCATTTCCTCTCGTGCACCTGTTTGACCACAGTGACCCTTTACATCCTTAGTCTGACATGTCTGACCTCACATCCGATGGTAAAAACCCCAAACCCTGTAGATTCAAACCAGTGACAATTCTGTTTGGACAGTTTCTGATTAAAGGTCAGACCTGCTGCTCTTGACTAAAGAGCTATTAGTCGAAGAACGTGCATCAGTGATGAGGCATCGATGTGACAGAAGAGTAGATGATGTCTGCTGTAAACCATATGAACCCAGTTTCTTTACTTCAGTGGGTGAAATGATAGAATGTATTCTCTTTTCTTTTCTTTTCTTTTCTCTTTTCTTTTCTTTTGGATGTAGAGCTGAGAACTTCGTAGTGAAATGGAATGGAGAAAACCTAAAGTAACAAAATTACACTGTAAGAAGTAAGACATGGACACGAATAACGACTGAGTCAATAAACGCATGCAACTTTAAGAGACTAGCCAAATGTCAAAGTGAATTAAACACATTTAAATCATTCAGTCACACATCTTGCATTTTTTTTAAAGTGGGAGATGAAAGGGTGAAGAAACGGATTTATTTTACTCACCATTTTCATTCATTCTACCTAATTCTGTTGCTTTTAAGAAATAATATTTTAAAAGTAAATACAGTTTAATGAGAGCGCAGGCACACAGCATGTACTATTTGGGACCCAGCCCACAGGGCACACACACACACACACCTACACACACACACACACACACACACACAAACACACACAATGGGTTTTCAAAATAAAAGTCTTGTTAAAAATGTTTAATAACGAGTATTCATAACTATTTATTTATTTATAACTGCCAAAAAATCATGAATGGGAGGTGGAATGGGCCAGAGTGCGAGGTCTCGACCAGTGCCACTTTCAGCTTTAATTATTTATGGATTCAGTGAATTCTCATCTTTTCAGTGTCATTTGTTCCAGACAGAGGTCGGCCAACTCCTGACGCTACTTAGCAGGTTGAGCCGACATTCTCTGCCCTTAAGAAACAGAGGTGCACATTAATATCAGCTTGTTTTGTTCTATAAATGCTGTTAATTTTCACATTCACTTGAAATATGCCATAATGCAAAAATACAGTTTTGTCTGGTAACAACAAAAAGCCATCTGTGCCCCTCTGTTATCTGTAGACCAAAGGAAAATCCTAGAATCAAATTTTTTTCTACTCAGTAAAGTAATAAGTCATGTCTGTGCCATGTCTGTGAACTTAGTCTATTATTAAAAACATTTGTTTTTTCCTCAGATCTGCACAAATTGTAAAGATGATCAATTTTGGTCTCATAACAGCTAATTCCATTAAAGGGAAAATAGTTTACATCCATCAAAATCAACTTGGAGGACATATTAATTTTACTTGATTTCATGATGTTCCAGGTTTTCATGTCAGTGAGAACCCCGATGCATGGATCAAGACATAACAAATACACACCAGTGATAAAATCTCAAGCACTTTATTAGGTTTGAACAGAATCTTGCTTAGAAAGGCCATTTGGCATTATATAATTATATATAATTTTATCATATATATAATTATATATATACATATATTCAAATGTTGAATAACAAAACACTAGAAACAAACATAGGCAAATTAAAAAATAGGATTTGCTTAAGACAGTTATACCAAATTAAAAATGGCCAAAACAAAATATCCCCAATACATTTCAAAATGGTCCCGATACAGTTTCATATACATCTTTTTTCAAAAAAAAAAAAAATTGGGGGGAGAAGCAGAAAAAATAAGCAAGGAAGCAGACAGGAATGAAATATAAATAACCTTACATTATATACAAAAGGGAATGGGCAGTGACCACTGGGGTAAATGGTCCAAGGAAAAGAGAAAAAGGAAGAGATAAGTGGACAGTGAGTGGAATCTGTGAGAGACACGAGGACAGACAGAAGTGGAGCAAAGGATAGATGGGCTCTTCTTTTTGTATCACTATAGAAATGAGACGTATGTTAATTCTGGTCAGAATGCTCAGAAAATAGGGACACCCGTTTCCCTTAATGATCAGTCATATTAGCTGCTGTTGTTTGTGGGGAGGTTGGATGACGTTCCGAGTCAAAGATTGAGGTTCTCACAAGGGATTATTTCAAATGGACCCTACATTCAAGTAATATGGAATGAAATGAAACCATTCATTCAAACAGGAATAGAACTGTATCTCTTGAGTGATCTCTGTATATGGGACCAAAGGGGTTCTAAATGGAAGGATGATTGGCCCAGTTTTGGTTTTACCCCCATCGATTTGTCATGCACAGTTTTATCATCAGTCTGCGGGTGATGCTTGAGTTTAAATGCAAAGGGCAACCGCTGTGGTTCAGGTAAATATTGTAGGTAAAAGGTAATTATTCTTTAAAACCTACCAATGAGGCACTTTTTTAACTCACTAGAACCTAATATTGTGTCTCATAGGTTGGCACAGTGTTAGCTTTGCTGTCAAAATACATGACAGGAAGTGATGACGTTGCCCAAACACAAGAAACCTGCATCATTTCGGCAAAACCCAGCAGACTGATCATCCCGACAAAAAAAGCGTGCCCTCTGTTACTCAAAGGCCTGATACGTGACAAAGTCAACACACAAAGAACAAAATGGCACCTAACTAATAGTGCGGGCACTTGTGATGCTTTGGGGAAACAGACGACCTGAAACGACAATGACGAAGCACAAACAGCCAACAGTTTCAGTGACCGGTCAGTTGAAATATCTGCTACTTTAAGTCCTTTACAGAGCCTAATAAAAGGCTTAATGCAGGGCTGCGAGACCTGAAAGAGCTACTGAATATGTCCATAACATTCCTATATTGCTCTTGCTTTACTGAAGTACTTATTTTGTCTTTCGGTTTCTATGCTTTTTTTTTTTTTTTTTTTTTTTGGCCTGTGCGTTTCGTGCAAATAGTGCGTGAGTGTTCAACAATCAAATCTGATGCAACCACCCTTTCTGATAATTCAGCATGTACTAATGACTTTGTCTACTATGATTTCATTTAACTTGATTGTGCTCCTGTCATTAGTAAAAGTAATTACAAATGCTGGCTGTCAGAGATTTTTTTTTTTTTTTTTTTTACAGTCATGGGGCTCTTAAAGTAAAATCTATAATGAAATTATTGAAACCGATTAAAAAGAAAAACATGTTTTCATTTAGTGGAATTAAAAGCTATTAAAATCATCATCCATGACATCACAGACCACCTTAAATGTAAATCATTAAACCTTCCTTTTCATCTAAAACTGTTTCACAGAAACTCAGCGGTGAGGTGTATTAATACTCCTCTTCAATTTGTTCAATTTGGACAATTTACACAATCCTGGCATCAGTCATTTCCTGAGGTGACTGACTTTACATTAGGACTGACCCAAAGCCCTGTGGTTTACTGACATCATTTATCTTTCATTACAATCTTAAAGGGCATGGCCTCAATGTGTGACCTCCTTAAAAAAAAAAAAAAAAAAAAACATAGTTCAAGTGTGAATGTCCTCATAGGACAGCCAAAATATCAGAGCAAACAGTGCATGGCACACCTTCACTATTAAAGTAACAAAGAATCCATGTTTGAGGAGTATGTTAGCAACAGCATTGGAATAAAAAGAAACATTCTTCTGCATCAGTGTTCATGGTAGAAAATAAAAGGGAATTATTGTTTAAAAGTGAGACAATACAGCTTAGTGATGTGAGGCTGATATAAAAAAATATTCAAGCAGACTCAAAAGAAACCCAGACAGAAAAGAAATTAATACAATCTACAGGAAATACTGACATGTGTCTGTAAACAAAATGCAATATGATGGGTATATAACATTTATAGATTTCTAGTATGTAATAATGGAGTGTTTTCCAAGTCTCTGTTTGGGATGTGACTGTTCTGTAAACAGACCTACAGAATAAAATAAAGTTAGTTTAATATGACCAATTCTAAAATGTATACAGTGTAAAACTACTGAATTTCAACTTCTCCAATTTTTTGCCCTAGTCGAGGAAAATGTTTGGTAAAGATTCTTGCACAGTAAAACATTTGTCTTGTCCTGAATGTCTAAATATGGTTGGTAGAGTCTCAGAGCTGCAACATCACGTGAGTGATAGACTTTGGCACTCAGCAGATAGAGGACAGTGATGTGTCCTGTCTGCCAGCTTATCCAGTTTAAACACACACATAGATGTCCCTTAAAAACAAATGGCTCCTGGTTTTTAATGTGTATGTTCATATCAACCTGAGACTATGAGCTACGTTCTGCTCTGCAATCATGATTGACCCCTGAAACGTAAAGGGGAGACATTGCAAGTGGCTTTAAGTGATGAAAAATGGCTCTGTTTGTGTGTGTGTGCGTGTTCTGTGTAAATGTCTGGGAGTGAAGAACAGTCCAGCTCTTGTCTGTTAATGCAGAAACTGTGTTCTGCTGCCACACGTCGCTACAGCACGGCTCTGACAAAGCCAAAACCTTTTAAATCTCTGTCCCTCAAAATAAAAAAAGAAATCCAAAACTTGACTCTAGGTTTTTTTTTTTACATTAGCCTCTAAAGCATTCAATTAATATTCATATATATTTATATATTTATATATATATACCAATAAAATACATTACAGGTGCCACCCGAAAATGCAGCCAAACTGAAAACTGTGTATGAAACCAAAGTAATAAGATGCAACACAGTAAGTTTATATACATATTAGGGAGAAGAGAGGGAAAGGAAACAGGGAGAAGGGCTGTATTAACAAGACCAATATTACAAAATATTCAAGAAGGCATCTCCGTTATTTTCTGTCCAACTGCATTGCCCTGTTCTCTGGGCCGAGACCTCCGTTCCCTTTTCCATCAGGCAGTTCATCCCATCCGCAGATCAAGTCATGATGAGTCACTTTTATAAAGTCTGTCAGATGGGAATATGCAGCTTTCTGCAATGGTAACGTAATGTGTGTTTTGGTGGGTGCGTATGCTTGTATGATGTGTAGGACGACGTCCACCCATGGCAGGTCCCTACTTGAAGTTGGCATAGTCGGAAAAGGCATCGATATATTCCTGGACCACTTTGTAGCAGAACTCGTACTGCTCCTGAAGAGGGAGGGGATGGAAAACAGCAGTATCAGTAACACATGACAGTATAATCCTCTTGAACCTTAAAGCTCCAGTATGGATTCCTCACTTCTAACACTGTTGTGCATGAGTAACTGTGTCACGTTAGTTGTGCTGAAATGTCTGCCTAATTCAGTCAGTCATTAATCTGTTAAACAGGACTCACAGTGCATGGATATAAGAGACAAACAGGTGATTACTGATTTATAACTGCGGCTTAATTTACAAATCTAAAGTTCGGTCACTACAAGGGGTACATTAGGGTTTCTGCAGGCTTCAACAAGTTGCATTCAGAGCTTTTAATGCCTTTATGAATGCAATTTAAGATTTATTTCAAGCACATACCAACAAACAGCAGTTCGGTACTTTGATGACTCTAATATCTTTAAACATTCACATATTAATTGAAGCATTTTATGCACAAGGTGCAAATGAGTTCACGTTCATTATTTTCAACAGGTTTCAACAAAGACTGAATGCACTATAGTGGAGACACATATTGAACTTAGATTTAACAGACAAAAGTAACATGAACAGTAACTAGTAAGTCGAAACAGCGATTTTTCTGATGATGGTTGAACTCCAATCCATTTTTCTGAAACTGCAGTTATTGGTTTTATACTGTTCTTGTTCAAGACTTTTGTTACAGTGTGATTAATTTATATTTTTCCCAACCACATTTATGTTATTTTTATAAAGTTGCATTGACTTCAATAATCCAATCAGTTGTTAAGACCTGTCATACTTGTATATAAGATATTTAAAGGCTGATTCACCTTATGTTTTTATGGTTCTGTACATACACTAGTTTCATTAGACCACAGCCATAAATGAAGACTGGAAAAGCCCTTACCAGTGTCTGCACCATGTGGGGTCTCTGCAGTCGGAGACTCTTGACTGTCTGGAAGACATCCAGGATGCCTTCTGCCTTCACCCTCTCCAGGACCGTACTCAGTGCACAGAACGTCCCTGTCCGTCCTGCACCAGCGCTGCACACACACACGCACACACACAGACACACACACACAGTCAAGTATGTAAATGTGACATTGTCAAGTTTACAACTGCACTATCATGTTCAGACATTACATGCATACCATAAGCTTGTTGTGAGTACACATGTTAGAGAAGAAGCATAGCAACAGTTCTGGGAGCTATTCAAATGTCACGAGGAAGAAGAGAACAATTCTTCAGAGATGTTTTTTCCTGTGATTTAATGGCTGCAACAATTTCCCAGACACACACACTAGCATGAAGTATTTCATTGTCCAGCAGTAATACAAAGATATTTATAATTTCCTGAATGTTAAGCATTTTCTTTCCCAGTTTTCATGTTTAACAGCAGCATATTATTTGAGAATGGCCAAATAAATGGGTCAATTATATCTTACCTGCAGTGCACAGTGATAGGGTGGTTGCCAGACTGCTGCTGTTGTTTCTGCACTGCAGCAATGATGTTAATCATGCCTTTACCATCGGTGGGGATGCCCACCTCTGGCCAGCCATGGAAATGGAACTGACGCACCGCTCGAGCCTTGTTCTCCTGGAAACACAGAAAACAAATAACCATCTGTTATGATAATCAGAGGAAGGATGGCTTGGGTTGTTATTGGGCCAAAATCTGAGGTTGAACATCTGGACTAAAAACACTACAAATCATAATGTTTTATGCCAAATGTACATGATGCATCTGCTTGTCTGCATCTCCTTCCTTACCCTGTTGTTGGTAACCAGGAGGTCACGCACTGTGTAGCTCTCGCTTTCCTCCTCCCTTTTCAGCTCAATGGAGATGTCCCCATAGACCACAACTCCATCACTGGGCCAGTACTGAGCACACTTTTCCTGCAAGACCCAGAGACCAAATTAGATTTTAGAGGTAAAGAGTATTTTGTAAGGAAATTAAACTAATAGTGCATTCTAAATCTGTAGATACCGTGCTTATATAGATGTCCAAATAAAGTTAGATACAGAGACATTCAATACAATTTATGTTATACAAGATGCAGATCATTGGGAGCAAATGATCAATATACTATTTCAGTCAGTTATTGACCAGTTATCTAATACTAGTGTTTGTGGTTGCATACACACACGTATACACACCTGCCCTCTCTCCTCCAGCTCAGTGAGCATGACTATGGAGCAGCTTCTCCACTCCCAGATCATCCTCCAGAAATCCTCTATGGTGTGCTGCAGGGGACCCTGACTGGCCATGTATGAGTCTTTCTGGCGGTAGCCCTGTGAAGACGTTCACAGGGACAGGTGGTGATGTTAATAGGAAAAGAAGGGAGGAATAAAAAATAAAATCAAACTACAGTAGAGAGTAAGAAAGCCTGATCGAATGACTGCATTAACCAAATGAAATGGTGCGCTTTTATCGAAATGCTTTTACACTCACATCAATGAAAGAGGCATTGACGTAGTCAGTGTTTTCCTCTCCGCGTTTGACTGGAATGATCACTCTGTTGAACTCATCTGTCACAAGTACAAACACAGAGCTTTTCTTCAGTGCAGGTGAAAAAGTGGGAAAGGGAGCGGATGATGACATTTGCTGCTGTTTTTAAGCACAGTATTGCCATGTTATAAACCCAAGCCTCAGACTACAAGTTCACACTCACATGGAATGATCTGTAGGACTCTGTTCTTCTTCATGTTCGCTGGCAGGTTGCCCGTTCTCATCTTGTCATTCTGGATTTTGATGGATGTCAGTTTCTGGAAATGATGTAATATGTAGATGAAATTGAGGCAAAATATTAGATATCCTTGTCGGATGGTGAGAAGAGTAAAATATAGGAGAATAGGCATCCTATGCACAGACGAACAGACCTTGAATTCAGCCTCCAGACCACTGCAGCCAGCTCCAGGTGAGGGAGCGTACAGTTTGGCTAGATGGGACTCCAGAGAGGTCACCTCCAGCTCTGTGTCTCCATACAAGTAGTGCTCTAACAACGCCTGGAAGATGAACACATACTGCATCTGTGGGTATAAGGGAGGAAAAGAAAAGGATTACCTCACCGCATCATATAATCTGCTTTAGATCAAGCATTTACATCTGTGTGCCAAGTACAGGTATGTATTTTTAGTAGTACGTCAACAGCCAACTTACATCAGTCTGCACCATCTGACAGCGCTGGGCTCTGATCCTGGTGACGAAGCCAAATACGTCCACCTTCCTCTCAGCGATCATCATGTCCAACATGGCATCGATCACAATGAAGGTGCCTGTTCTCCCCACGCCCGCACTGAGTGACAGAAAGGCCATCATGTGAGTTCACACATACACAGTACACAAAGACACACAAACAAAAGATGAAGAGCGTACATTTCAACACACTAACCTGCAGTGGACCACAATGGCCCCAGCGTACTGCGGGTTGCAAGTTTTGACTTTTTTGAGGAACTTGAGCATGCCGATAGGAGTAAAGGGCACCCCAAAATCTGGCCAGCTAGTGAAGTGGAACTGGGTAACCAGCCTCTGAGGCTTTTTCCCAGACACGTCTCCCACCTGAAACACAAATCATGTCAGTGACTTCAGTAGAATCCCCAGAACATTATGGAAGAACACTTAAGTTTATGTTGGCCTGGTTGCCTCCGATAATAATAGGTTTGTGGTACCTGTTGTATGCAGAATTTGCGAATGGTGTAGTCCACTAGAACCATTGTGTCTTCTACAGACACGCGGATGTTCCCGTATGTCCAACAGCCCTGGTCCGGCCAGTACTGGGCACACTTACACTGAAACAAACCCAGCAAATAAGAAAATAGCAAGCTTGGTTTACAAAAGAACAAATTGTCACAAATGAGGCTATTTCAAGCTCACACTAACATAATATATGATGAGATGCTGTGGAAGATTAATGCTTGATTACAGTGTCAAAGTCAAATGTTGAACTAACTTTACAGATAAATATTAACTTATATTTAAAAGTATAAAAGTAAACAAAAAACAAATGTAGTAAGACATTAAGACAGACTTTCTTGCATGTCCATTTTAAACTGTATAAAGAGAAATACATGCATGTAAAAAGCATTTAAAGATATTACACACCATTGTCATTTTTGCAATCTTACCTCTTTTCTCTCTTTCAGATTGGTCACCATGACGATGGTGGCTGTGTTCTGCTCCCAGATCATCCGCCAGAAGTCATTTACCGTTTCCTCCTTGGGTCCTGAGAGACCAAGACAGATGCACACATCAAAACAACAAGTCATAAGATCAGATAATACGATACACCAGCTCGTCAGCAAAGATTACTCTAAACTGATGCAGCGACAAACGTTACCTTGAGCTGCAATAAACTTGTTCTTCTCTTGGTAGCCCTAAAAAAGAGAAAAGAAGGGGAGGTGGTAAGATTCGACATAATAATCAATTTGATCAAAAAGCAAACAAGGAAATGTATGTGTTGTGGAAGCAGGTACAAACATTTATAAAGGAGGCGTTGATGAAGTCAGAGTCAGGGACTCCTTCCAGAGATGACAGATGGACCCTGGAGTGATCATCTGAGACATGAGGACAAAAAGCAGACAGAGATATTAAGACACATGGTCCATTACAATCATTATTCACATTTCATCCCTTTGACTGTCTGGTGTTCACAATCATTTTACTGATAAATGGTTTTAATTATGGTTAATTTAATATCCATAACACTAAACACTGCTTTATTTCTCTGTCATTCTGGCAGATTTATAACAGCACTCACATGGCAGGATGTTGACATATCTGTTCTTTTCTTTATTCTCCTCTTTGGAAGCAGCATCACATGATGCTTGGATGGGGCAAACTGGTAGTGCCTAAACACACAGAAAGTAGATGACAGCACTGTGAATCACAGGGGGTGTGGAAATAGTCCAGTAACAACCTGATGAACCGGCGAATGCAACAGATTTTAGAGTTTAGCTGTTGAGTGGTGACTTTATGGCTGTAGACAAAAGTGACATAAATGATCTTTTTCCCACATATAATTTTTTGATGTAGGACCAGGGGGGTGGGGAGGATGTATTTGTGTGTAAAGCAAAGTGTTATTGTATTTTTGTTTCTGGAAAGGGGTGGGGGGTGGAAAGAGAGGGGAGAAAAAACGATTGTGCTTTATTGTTTATTACACATTGTACTTCCTGTGAAATCAATAAACATTTATTTTAAAAATTATATTTTCCCTACTTTTTACTTTTAATGTGTGACACAGATGTGACTGACTTCATAATAGTGTGAATAGAACAATTAGAATCAGATTTCTTGCCTCCAGTCTGAATATTTGTATTGGAATTCATACTTCAGGCTTTTATGTCACTGTTCACTGACATGCATTATTATACCGCACTAGTGCAAGTCACAAATATGAAGGACAGCTGCAATAGACGTCATTAGTAGACTAACAGTGAAGTGTTAGACCTCAGATGTATGTGAGAGGACGCTTCTATTCAACAAAAAAAATAATAAATACAATCAAAATCAAAAATATGCCTCTTTCTCTTCTTCTTGTCTATCATGAATTCACTGACCTCCATTGCACAACAACTTATAAATAAACCTATAGATCACAGGTGTCAAACATGTGGCCCGTGGGCCAAAACCAGTTCGCCAAAGGGTCCAATGAGGCCCGTGGGATGAATTTGTGAATAGATATTAACAATCAATGATGTTGACATCATTTTAGTTCAGGTTCCACATTCAGACCAACATGATCTCAAGTTGATTCAACCAGTACAATGCTATCAATAATAAGCTATAAACAATGACAATTTTCTCTTTGTTTAATGTAAAAAAAAGTTTACAATTTATCCTTTGAACAATGTGAATAATTTGAACAAATATGAATATGAAATGTCTTAAGAGAAGTGTAATTTTAACATTCTACCATTTACTAAACATATTGTGTATTTGTAATTGTAATGTAAGTTGTGATGCACGTGTAAATGATATGAATGATGAGGCATAATATTGTTAAAATTGCACTTATTTTTCTTAAGACATGTCAGGTTGTTCATGTTCACATTTTTAATGAAACTTTGAAGATGGAAATATTTTCATCTTGTAATTTTACTTTTTAATTGTTGTTACTTTACTAGTCCGGCCCACTTCACATCATACTGGGCTGAATATGGCCCCTGAACTAAAATGAGTTTGACACTCCTGTATTAGATGATTCCAGTGACCTCTGTGTATATGATGTATATTAAAGCACACTGCAAGTGATGTCTGTTTTTGTTCTTTGGTATAGGCATAGTGTGAACATAAATGCTACAAGGCTAAAGAGATGTATGATCTCCTGTATATTATATTATCAAGGGTATGTGTTTAAATGCCCCATACATTAAACTCCTCCCTGAAGAGCTTGTTGTCATCAGCCATACGGCGGTTCATTTCTTCCTCCAGCTTGTCGACAGGAAGGGGCGGGTACTTCCTGTTTGTGCTTGGCGAACGGGCCAATAGCGGCACACTCTGGAGTTCTGCGCCGGCGAGCAGGAAGGGAGGAGAGGCGGGGAAGGAATGGGAGGAGTGGGACAGGTGGAGATAAAGACATGAGAGACGGGGGTAAGAAAATCTGAGTCGAGCTGTCTGACCTGAAGCAACAGTCTGCATCATTTACTGTCTTATCCTGAGATGTCCACCAGAGGGCGGTGTGACTTAACTGCAGCCCTGTCTGTTAGGTAATCACAGTGAACAAAAGCCCTCTGCCAACAGCTAAACAGTGACATGATATCTGAACAGGAGGGGGAGGGTGCAAGATCAATCGAGCCTTATCAGAAAAGAAACAACATAACAAGTTTGGTCAAGCTAGTTGAACAAATTGCGCTGATATAGCCCTAAATAAACAAATGAGTGCTTAGTAAGTATGCAGTGAAATCCTCAGACAAACACACACGGACTCTACCTGTATCATCTGATCTGCCATTGGTCAGCCTGAAGGAGTTCGAGTGGCTTCCCGCCTGCTTGTACTTTTTAAACCTGTCAATCAACAAAGATCAAAGTGCATATGAAACCAAAGATGTTCACATAAATAAACACACGAGCCAGTCAGTCAGTCAGTCATTGCCATGGCAACAGCAGCATCTTAGCCCGTCACCGCAGGTCTCTGTCTGTTGTGAATGAAAAACATCAGCAGCATCTCACCAACCTGAGCATATAGAGGATGATGATGATGAATATGATGACCAGCAGAGAGGACAGGGCCACCATCACGGCTATGATCGGCATGTCTTCAGACGTGTTGTTGTCTACGAAGAAACGGAGAGAAGGGATAAGGGTTATACAGTTTAATACAGCCATTTAGCAAAAATGCAGTAAATACAGAAAAAGGTTCAAATACTTGCGACAAACAGTGTCTGTGTCATAAAATGATGCCAAATTCCGTCACCGCCTTTAAGCGCAGTTTGATTAAATCAGGTTTTACATTCTAAAAATGATGAAAAATTCCTAAATAGCAAAATGAAGATTATTTCTCTGGAAATTTTTGATACTCATCAGATATTCAAAAGACAACCTGTTTGCTTCCAAAATCATAATTGTGAATGTGTTTCTCCTGTCATATTTAGCATATAGCTTCATTGAAGACAGTAGTGTTGAATTAAGTTTTTTTTCTTCATTTAATATATCCAGAAAACAACTGATTAAAAATGTAAATCATCCAAAACACTGAAAATGGAACAAACAATGGAGACACGATTCTTTGGTCATATCACCTAGATACATTTCTGTTAATTAGAGTCTGGTTTCGACTGGCTCTATATGTAAAGTGTCATGAGATAACTTCTGTTATGATTTGGCGCTATATAAATAAAATTTGATTTGATTTGGTATAACACTTTATTAAAATACTATTCGCACTGCTACGGTGTCTAGATTGAATACACTTTTGGTTGCTGATTGGTAGAATGGATTATTTTTGTTGCAATAATAATAATAAAACTTATTATTATAATAATAAACTGGAAATTCAAAAAGAAAAGCACCAACTGAAAGCAGCAGAACAAATGCAAAATAGAGATCAAGTTAAAACCAACAAGATGAACAGAATGCTAGATAAGGGAGCAAGAAAGTTACAATAGCAATTCTTTAACTACAGGAGAATGACAGTAAATGGAATAAAAAGACAATAAAACAATGAAACTAACAGGGATAAAAACAATTACAGATAAAGTTAAAAAAAAAAGTGTAAAAATCATTAAAAGAGGGAAACTTAAAGGAATAAACCAGATGGATAAAAAAGAGGCATAAGATAAAAGTGAGTCTGTAAACATGTGTTTTACATTTACAGTCTGCATGCTTTATCTCTGCAGGTAGGTTGTTCCGAGGCCAAGGCTCTCTGAGGTAAAAGTATGTTTTAAATTTGAGCCTCGACCTCAAAAACAAGAAGGCCAAGTGTGTTTAATGTGTGTATATGTTCACTTTTTATGATGTGTTTGAGATTGGGAGCTCATAGGAAGTCCAAATGAATAAATACAATTACCCACACATTTTTGGTCATAGGTCAATCAGGTACTCTAAATGCACCACACATTTATTTCTGAACAACTGTGCAGAACTGTTTGTGTTTTAAAATGCATTTTTATTCATATCCAGCACCTTTATTCATATCAGTACTGGACGTGTTAGGATGCTGTTTTATAAAGGTCATTGGGTGCCCTCTTCCTCTTTCAACACCAGTCTGTACCTCTCCTTTCCTTTCCGCTGTGGCTGTTGATGTTAATATTTCATTGGCGCGCTAACGAAAAGGGAAAAACACACAAATGGAGAGAGCAACAGGCTGCCCCTTTGCAGCGAGCAGACAAATCACAGTTTAACTGAGAGGCTCGACCTTTGGCTTCTATAACTGGTTATATCCAGGATAAGGACAGTACACAGCACTGAAATATTTAGGTCACTCAGTGTGAATTTGATATGAATTATACAGCGTGTGAATGTAAAAGCTGTCAACTTGTCATGAGACAGAAAGCACAAGGGCCTCCTGAGGAAAAGCCTTGAGGATTGTAGTCACACCGGCTCTTTACAAATTAGACAGAGCAAGTTATCTATTCTATGTGACATCCTGTAGATTACAATGGCTGACCAATTTGTATGTTTCCAACATGCCAATGAGTTACTGGTTGAAGGCAATCCTATAGTCTTCCTGGTGACCTTTCACTGCTGCAGTTAACACAAAAGACATGAGATTTGAACAACAACAGGAGTTTAGTGTTAAAAAAACACGTACACATACACGGACTGCCATTTGTGTGCTGATGACTGGACTGTAAGACACGTTAGGGCTCAACAAAAGAAGAGATTTCTCTAGAAAACTACACGGCTCTGGTGACAATGCAATGACAAAATCAGCTGTTCCATGGATGGAGTCAAAATTCAAGAAAGATCTGATGTTAAATGTAAACGAGGCTTATGCTGTCGGGGGCCGACAGCAAGGGTATATCCCTGAAATCCCCCCTATCCTTTCTGCTATATATAATTCTATCCACAATAATTGTTAGACAACTGATATGGACTCAATTTGACCTACATCAACCTGATAGTGGCAGAATAATGGTCAGAGAACCCATTTTTTCCCCACAAAACTCCATCTAGTGAATGAAAATGACACCATATGAACTCTGGATGGTAGACAGAAAATGGACCCTTGTAAGACGATCAATATGAACCAAATACTATCTCAGTTGGCCTATTACTCCTTGATTTTTGTCCAAAAAACTGATTTTCAACTAAAGCGCCTTTATTTGGATGACTTATAATACTCATAAGCCCCTTTTCCACAGCACTTCTGTTACAGCAATATTTCACCTTTATTCCAGAACGACGTCTGTGCGTCTGTGGATCGTTTGGTCCCACCTCTGTCACAGCTCTGTAACGCCTCTGGAGGTAGTAACAGAGCCCTGATAAAGGTAGAATCATGATTCCAGAAAGCTATGTAAAAAGGAAGCCCTCTCGTTCCACAACAAAAGTGTGACGTTTTGATAAACGTATTGCGTGCGACCCCTGCACCAGAGGGATTTAAAAATGAGCGCGGGCTGTGTACAGTAAACAAACATATCAACACGACCAGAAAGATGTCGAAACTGGGGAGACGTCGAGCTCTGAGCTGTTGTCACTTCGGGTGGAGGACTCTTTCCATGCTAACATTTGTGGAGCGGTGAAAGACAGACCAACTCTGGAGAGGTTAGCAACACCTTTATGCTCGGGGTATATCCAACGCACAAGTTACATGTCACACTATACACTACGCTACATCACCGCCCCTTTGATTCCAGAACGCAAAAAGATGGGATCACCATCTCACCTTTTTTCCGGGATCTCTACGTAAAAGTGGCTATAGAGAAGCTGAAATCAATAGAGTTCTTCCTACTAGGGGTCCCCTATGTTGGTTATCAAGGAATAAGAAATCCAACCAAATCTGTACCACACTGGAAAAAAATCAAAATCTTACAAAGTCTATTTTTCTCATTTGTAGTCAAAATATCTCATCACACTTAAAATAAAACAATCACTTAATGAGTACCTTTTCAATGAGATATAAGAACTTATTTTTAGACAGATCTAGAAAATCTTATGTCAAGAAATCTTACCAAGATAACTTTCACTTGTTCCATTGGCAGATTTTTTTTTGCTTAATTCAAGGTTTGTTTTTTTTGCTTAATTCAAGCAAAAAAAAAAAACAACCTGCCAATAGAACATGTGAAAATGACCTTGGTAAGATTTCTTGAAACAAGATTTTCCAGATCTATTGTCTAAAAATAAGTTCTTTATATCTCACTGAAAAGTTACTCTTTAGGTGATTATGTCT
>JAPQRP010000024.1:30645669-30659327 GCA_037367295.1 Apogon hyalosoma | reverse complement strand
TGAAAAGTTACTCTTTAGGTGATTATGTCTTATTTTAAGTGTGATGAGATATTTTGACTAGAAATGAGAAAAACACATTTGGTAGATTTAGACTTTTCCAGTGTAGTTACCGCATTCACATGAAGGATACCCAGTGGGGGATCCAGTGGCAGATCCAGCGGTGGTGGCGACGTCTGGGGCAAAACCATTATATCCCTGGAACTCAGTTTCAGGGGTATAAATATGCTCATCATTCCCAGAGAATGCATCACTCGACCCTGTGCTCCATATGCACTTTCTGGGGGGAAGTTGTTTGGAACGGCGCCCAGTTATGTTGCATTTTCACACACAATTCCCAGGACTTTTCAGTGTTCTCCTGCGCACAATGTGTACATTGAAAAGAGCAGGAGCACAACAGGCTGTGGGTATCATGTGGACGTGATGCAGCCTTGACCAACCTAATGCCATACAGACGTACTCACAACTCTCAACAAGGCCCAGACACAGCACAGGAAGACAATGGGTCAATTATGTAACACCTATGAATCCAAAGTGATTATGTTATGCAACAGACACACCGCATTGTACAACATCTGTTGCGTTTCTGATGACGATGACTATTCCATTAAATTCCACACTTTCCCCTTGGGTCCTTAAAATAGTTTTAATACCAAAACAGTTTGTGCAGAATAAATCAAAACATACCTGTTATCATTATACAGGATAACACAGCATCTATTCCAGTCAATCCATGCTTTGAGCCTTTCTTATACTCAAGTAATATGAATAATTAATGCAAGAGAAATCTTTCAGGGATGTTATGAGTTTATATTTCCTAAACCTCAAATTAATTTGATACAAGATATAAAAGCGGCTTAAGCTTCTCCACTACATACTTACCACTACATAGAGAAGAGGAAACATGCTTGTCTTTAAATTAAAATGAGCTGCTTCTTATTCTTTAAGCTCTGGGTTCTGATTCTTTTGGATGACTGGTCAAATGTAGGTATGTCACATCAAGATATTTTAGGCACGGCCACAATGGACTTTAAAAGCAAAAAAATGTCCATCTATCTAAAATATTAAAGGTCGACTCTTGACCAGAGAGCTCACTTACTGTCTCTTTCGGGCTGTTGCTGCTGCCTCAACAATTTATATAAATAACACACAACTAAATGGACAACCAAAAAAAAGACTCGTAGAAAGTAGGGTCTATGATGTGTGGTGGTAGAAGAGATTTGGCAGCTCTGTTTCTACTGTGTGATGTCACAGATCCAGTCCTTTTGGAGCGCAACAACAGCAGAACTGCCTCGCATGTTAAAAACTGAAGAAACAGACTCAAATGTACTGAGCTGGAATCACACGACCAGATAGCTGCACTGTATTTTACTTTGATAACTTCTCTGACAGAATTTTGGTTTTACTATTTTGTGGATTTTGATTCTACCTCAGGCATTGAAAAAGTCTGTTATTTTGTTCGTGTGGAAGCTCTAAATTTGATGTCATACAGTTGGTTATTTTAAACTAGAGGTCAACTGATAGTGAATTAAAAGCAGTTATAGAAAGGACAGGTTACAGGAGGAAAAAACTAATAGCTGAGTAACAGACCAAATGCACTGGACTGCAATGAGTGTTGGAAATTAATTTTTTTCTACTATCACAGTGTCTTTTTTGGAGTTTTCCCTCACTCGTATCAAGGGTTTAAGGAAGCTGTATACTGTGCAGTCTGTAAAGCCCTTTGAAGCAAATCTCTGATGTGTGATATTGGGGTATATAGTGTAAACCTGCACGTCAGAGAGTTTAAAAAAAAAAGAGTTTCAGTTCAGTTTTATGCATATACTATAATACATAAAACTGACCTGAATTATTTTTTTTTTTTTACTTTACTTGACACCGGATGACTATTCAATTCAGTAATAAACACCAACATTGATTAAAAAAAAAAATGCATCATGGGAGATTAAAATCTATATCAGTGGGGGCGGGAAGGTGCATATACCTACCCGGTCGTAAATTTGTAAATAGGTCGCAAATAGGTCTGTCACATTAGAAACCCCCCCACACACACATCCCACCATTTTTTTTTTCAAGCATAGGGTGGCACCACTAGGCTTACGATGCCATTAGTGGGGCGTGGTTCACAAAAGCTTGAGAAGCCCTGATCTATAGGATTCTAGATGAATTTTTTACTGTTTGACTTGTTATTTTCTCTCCAAGTCTGTAATTCCAGATGCGAAGCCTAATATTTAATTCAATTCAGTTTTATTTGTAGAGCCCTATATCACAACAAGGTTGTCTCACAGGGCTTTACAGAATTAGTTGGATAAGAAAACAAACAACAGTCAAATAAACAGTAGATGAAGGAAATGGATTAATGTCCCGGGCATCCCTGGGACATTAATCTCCAAAAACTCAGTGGGAAAAGAGAAACCTCGGGGAGAACCACAGTAGAGGAGAGATCCACTCCCATGGACGGACAGGCTATAGATGCACCGGGACTGATACTATATATTGCTATCAGAGCCAGATTGTGACAATACTGATGGTTTGCAAAACATTCCATGAGGACTGACTAACTGGTCTGCCTTTATCTTAAACCATTTCAGCATCATATTTACAGAACAATTTCCCTAACATGACGATACACAGCATTAGAGTGAAATATAATTTCATATACCATGATTGCCATATTTGGCCATACTGTACACTTCTACTTGGTGCTATGCAGTTATTAAGTACACTATCACAGTTAACATATTTAGCATAAAGAAGCGCATTGGGTCCTAAATAAAGGTAGACAACAACTAGATCTTCACACACACTTTCCTGACTGAACATCTGCATCGCTCACCATGTGGGCTGGCGTGTGAGGTGAACTCTGTGCCTGGTTCTGTGGTGGTCTCTGACTCCATCTGGTAGTCCCCGTCACCATCTGGGTAGGTTTCTGGAGTTGGGGTGTCCGGGGCTGACGAGGCATTCCCATTGTCGTCTGTATCCAGACCTGGTGTGACAGGCGGCGGTGGCGGGAGGCTGGTGCTTGATGGCGTCTGAGGGGCATCGGTTGGAGCTGGAGGTGGAGGAGGCGGGACCGGCACCAACCGCACGGTACCATTGGGACCCGACGGCTGTACACTGTCATCACCTGCTGGGCTTGAGGGTGTAGTGGGAGTTGACGTTGTTGTTGTTGTCACTGGGGTGGTTGTCAGAGTGAGTGTGGTGGGTGGAGCTGTGGGGGCTTGTGTGTCCGCAACTGTGATATTGAGGAAGGGTGCGACTGGGGGGACTGTGGGTTTGGCAGTGATATTTGGAGGACCTAAAAGAACAAACAAGAAGGTGAACCCTGAACCTTTTAACATACGTAATGAAGGTGTTTAATATGAGTAGGCGTGGTTCATACTTGTGATGGGGACATTATCCTGGGCTGAGGCCCCGAGGACTAGACCAAACAGCAGGAGCAGGGGACACACACCCATTCTGCCCTACATAGATGGCACACAACAAAAAGGACAGCAGGGTATTCAACCACAAATCTCACTGAAATTAATCAAAAAAAAGATACTAAATCCCCCAAAAAAACCTTGATCACAATCAAGAGATGCAGGGTTTATATCTTGTATAATCCACTATATTTTTCAAATCTTCATTCGTAATCCCACATGCTCAATTCTGGAAGGTAATGCTCTTACATTTGTAATTGTAAATAACACGAAACATTTGAGTGATTTAACAGTGTGTGTGTTTTTAAAGGTTGTTTACCTGAAGGAGCGAAGTTGGCATCAATCACTCATTCGCACAGCGTGGTCCTGAAGAACAAAAGGAGGATCTTATTAGTTTCTCATGTAAATGTTTCACAAATTGAACAGTTATTCAGTATCAAACTCAATCTGGTATGGCAGCATTATTGCGAGTCATACAAGAAGAGACACAGAAATGGCCACATTTCTGTATCATAACATCTCACACATAATTACAGACTCAGCTGTAATTTAGTCCCCACTAGATAGTTAAGTCTGAGGGCTTCTATTGCTTCTTGCATGACAAAGATGAAACACAATACGAAGCAAACTGGAATTTCACATCAGATCTAGTCTAGAACTTTAATTATTCCAAGGAAAATACAGGTGAAATCTTGACTGTTTGGCTATTATTTGTTCTTTAAGGGATTTTGTCATTATATTTTATTGATGATATATATGATAAGTATTCCCGATTGTGGTGCCATAAAATGTATAACTATACTGAAACATTATCCTGCATTCTTTAAGCTTTTGTAAAGAAATACATTTTGCCCAACCACAGTTTGTTTCATACTGAGTACTCATTGTCCAGAACTTAAGCAAAGCAGAATAAGTGTCACATTTAAACTCCCGCAGTGCTGTGAATCATCGCTCAGGACACTTTTACCCACTGACATGAGGATGAGTAGGCAGAAGCCCGAGGACAGACAGACTTGGAGAAAGTACGACAGTGGCTGGGTGGTCAGCCTGGCTCACTGTCAGTCTTTAGTATAATCCCACAGGCCAACAAGGCTGTTGTCTCCCTGACTGAGCTGTGATAATCCCTCAGCCTAAACCCATGGTCCTGACCCTGGAATAATCCAGCCCGTCTGGCTCTGCTTACAGAGATACTTCCTCACTCCACTGGGTTACTGCACACAAACTGATGCTGTACATCAGGGATTATTGCATCAGTGGGCAGAGGATAAATTGGGCGCTAAAAGCACTAATAGTGCCAGTTGCCAATCTCCTGGTGTTTTGAGCTGAGCTCATTCATTGCAGTACTTACACTGAGCACTGTTTAACTCTGACAGCAGCCTGAAATGGAGCATGACGAGCAAGTTATGTGGTCAATGAGGACGCTATTAACCTACAAATCCAATTGTAGCTCTCCTGCCGTTGCTACCCATGCATGCATCCATTTATCCAGTAAATGCTTGCAAAAAAACCCTCAAAAAACTAGTCACAACTTAAAATGTGACTCTAAACCACCAAAATCTGACTAGAAAACAAGTTTTTGTACAAATAAATGAATGCATATGTGCGATAAAACATTTCTTAGACTAATGGAATTTTGAAAAACTGGGGAATGATGACAGAATGTGGCAACACCACACTCAGAACAGATAAACAGCCTTTATACACTGCAGGCACATCGATAGGCTGGTTCATATGTTTTGTTAAAATATTTTAGGGGCATTTTGTTCTTTTATTTCATCAGGGTTAGCAGAGAAATGTCAGGAAACCACGGACAGAGATGGGGAATGATGTGCAGCAAACGCAACACAATCTCTCAGGTTAAACTTGAGCCAAAACAGTTCTGTCAGATATTTCAATTCTGAAATATCTGTAATCAAATGAGGAAACAGCAGCCTTTATCTTTTTGTACTTCAACTGTGTTTAGACTTGTCTGAAGATAGTCACGGTCTACTCCACCTACAATCTTGTCCTTCACTACTGATTAAAAGGAGAGACTCGGCTACAGTAAAATCACATTGGACTGGAGCTAATGTGTAAATGAGCATTATCCCACATCTGTGTCTCTTTGCGAAAGGTTCAATTAAACAAGTTAACCTGAGTTTACTCATGGGTACGCTGACATCTACCAGCTTTTTTTAGTAACCTTAATGAAGCATGACACATTATTTTTCTGTTGGCTACCCTGAGAGGCTCTCTGACGTGTCACTGTGCTGGTGTAGGCGACATAAGCCAGTCCAGTTGCTAACCTTCACTTCACAGATGCTGCAGAAGCCCAGGAGGTTTTTAATCGAGACAGTGGGCACAAGTGTATACCTCCCTGGAGATGAATCTTAATGTGAAGAAGCAGTATCCTTCCATGGTGTGTGTGTGTGTAAAGGGATGAGATTGTTTTTTCTGCAGACTTATGTGTTGGTAGAAGACATCATTAATTTAAAAGGTACTGGGCAAGTGCTTCTATTTGTGCCTCTTTTGGGGTTTTATGCTCTTAGTGCTCTCTGTTAGTGATATGTACTGGATGATGGTATAATTCACACTCAGGTGATCCTTACAGGACTCAAAAGGAAGCAGTGATTACTGTTGAATTATTTGCTCTTCACCTAAAATCACTTTTATACAGGTCACGGTTTAGTGTCCTCAAAAAGCTTTAAATAATGTGCCTCCAATGACTGAGAAACATTTCTTTTCTCTTTGCAGTTTCCTATTTCAACATGGTTGTTGACAGTAGAACTAGACACCCACCTTTTTAAAGGGAGCAAAAAAAAAGCTCACGTTTAATTGATACAGCTCAATTCATCCTCACCATTTTTCTTTCAGCTTTGAGATATAGCCCAGAGTTAAAAAAGGGAGAGTAAATATCTTTCTGACAGTTTCATCACGCTATTCCCTGCAGAGGAAACATGTACATGCCCATCTATTAGCGAATGAATGTACTCAGAAGGTAGTCATGCAGTTGGAGCTCTCCTGAGTTGGGCTTGTGCTGTGCAGCCATGTGAATATTTTTCAGACAAGGCAGAGCACTTAGAGCAAGCCCTTTACAACAGCCACCACTGGGAAGAGCTGCCCTGTGGCGAAGAGCAAAACTGCCACCACTTTCTTAAGATGATGACAAGCGCCACAAGTCAGTAAACAAAAAAATCAATCGTATGACTGCGGGGAATAAGAAACACATAACACAGAAATATGACAGCACAGCCTCTTGTTCGTTAATGGAAATCTGACTTGGCTTTTTTCCTTCCCTTGCAAACCCTGTATTTCCTCACAGTATAATGTTTTAAAGGACAGTGGGATGATAACATTACTAAATCCTTTGAGCACCACCTGAAGTGTCTCATTACACACTAAGTATTTGTAAATATTAAATAAAATCTAGTTTAGGAGTTGAAATTCAAATTATAAACATCAGTTATTTATGATAATCATTAACTGACTGAATAAATTCATGATTATTTGTATTTGGTCTGCAAGTAACTTATTTTCATTGCCAACTAATCCATTTTCTTGATTAGTGGATAGATAGTTATCTATAATATTTCAGAAAATGGTGAAAAACATCCATAGTGTTTCTCAAACCCCAAAATGACAAGCTGAATATGTTATTTGTCTGTTGCCATAGGGGAAGAAAGATGAAGATTACAATTTAGAGGCAGATATTAGGAATGCACATTTATCGGCTAATATCAGCATCAGCATATGGGAAGTCATTTCACTAAAGGCAGATATTATTTATTATATTTTTTTCAAATCTGTGTGATTTAATTTGTGCTAATTCAACAATAATGCTTAATAATGGTTATCCTATTTTTACGTGAATATAATGAAGATTTCCCTGGCACCAAAGGGGGATAAATGACAAAAACAAAAAATACATACAAAAAAGAGAAAATAACATTGGTATTAGCCAAATGGTCCTCATAAATATCATATGTTTGAAATGCACTTCCCATATGCTGATGCTGATATTAACCGATAAATAAATACTGGCATTCCTTGCTGAAATAACCCACTCTCCCCTCAGTTAAAGAATTATCATTACTTTTTAGTTCTATGCTTGACAAGTGATCAATTACAGCAGCTTTTCTTTACTTTTCCAAGGGCAGGTAATAGCAAAAGTACTGTTGTGTCATTTGCACTGAAATTAATCTTTTGGGACCAATGTTAAACTATATCCATCTTCATTTAACAACAGCAGACTAAAAAGGGCCATACTCGCAGAAGACTCAACTAATCCTGTTATAAAGTGCTTAAAAATACTCACATGTGATTGGTTGACAGGTGGCGGCTACAGCATGATTCCTAAAGTGTATATTTAACTGCCTGGTTGCATATTTTGCACATCATTGCAAGAATTCCCTCTATTGTTTCATTATATAAATGAAGCATATGTCTTCTATTAATATCCATTTAATTTGTGTGTGACAGTCCACGGCGTTGCACAGGACTCGGTGCTTAATGTGCATGCAAGTGGTGAACCGAGCCAACTAATGACGACGCTCGCCTCTCTGCCTGTGGCCAAATGCAGACCTCATAGGAGTGCAATCAAACAGTTGTGAAAGAGCGGGGCTGTTCCCATGCCTTTTCATTCACAGAGTGAAAGGAACACTTATAGGTAGAATATAAAGGAAGTCCAATTACATCTCCATGACAACCACAGGCCAAGACGTAAGATCAATGCAAGGTAGTCATTTAATATGGAGAGTTCCCATCCAGGTCTGTGGATTTCACTGATGCTTTTCTATTACCCGTGACCTCAGATGAGGCAGTAAGTATCTTCTCTGACCACATGGACATGAATTAATGAATGAAGGTATGTTTTAGTAGTGTCGTGGGAATACCTGCTGATATGTTTTGAAGCCCAGAACGGCAAAAATACATACATCCGTCAGTGGATATTTCTCCATTTATTAAATAACGAAAATAAACTAATCCTGTGCATAATTCCCAGAGTACACTTAAAGCCAAGTGAGTAAACCGGAGACCCTGTAGACTCTGAGCCTGAAGGCCTAGATGACATGACACCAGTAGCGGTGGTCACGGGGACTTCGCCATTCATGCAGAGAAATATTTCCTTCTGGCTTTCTACAAGACATCCTGCTTGGCTAGTGACTGGAGCGCCTGATAATGGTTGTCTGTCTGTCTCCATTCATGGCATATTAATACTGTTTCTATGTCTTGAGAGGGAGGGGAGGAGGTCTGGGGCAACAGGGATACTGTGAATGCTTCTCTTCACAGGAGACTTGTAGTAGGCCTAACCCAGGGCCGCTAGGAGTGTTGCTCTGAAACAGACCACAGATTATATGTCCCCAGTGCCACATACAACAGCCACAATCCTCTGGACTTCCCTTTCTGAGGGATACTACTCCCTGCTGGTGCGGTTTGTGTTCCTGTTGGCTTCATTCATAAGCTGGTGAGTTGATGAAAAGAAGAAGAGAAGCATGGGATTACTATTCTGGCTACTCATTCGGGCAGGGGTGACCGCTGTGTCTGTTATTAAGCCTGTAATGATTATTCGGTTCCATCAGGCTTGAAGGATGGAGAACACTCACTTGTTCACCCAGTGAAAGTGGTGAATCAGTGAAGCTTTGCTGTGCCCGCTTCTTTGTGGGGTTTCTCACAGGGCATGCCAGGGGCCTCTCGAGTCTTCCCACATTGGACACAGGGAGGATGTGGAGGCGCAAAGCATGGCCTCTCCACAGAAGCCACAGTAACCTTGAAGCGTGGTGTGGGGCCAAAGGGACAGCTGAAGGGCCACAGCGAAACCCGACTCAATATTACTTATGCCATATGAAACAGAGCCAACGCGCTGGGTTCTTGGCTAGAGGTGGCTATCGACCACAGCGCTGTTTAGGTCGCCATTGAAATTATCTGCCATGATAAGTACGGAAGCTGTCCAGTGCCAAACGATTTAAAGCCCTCTTCAACTCCTGTGTGAATTACAGCCCTTATACACGGCTGCTCATTTATCTTTGTAAAACGAAAAGTGATACCTGCAGAAAATACATTCAGAAAAGCAGGCTATGAATATTAGAGGTTGACTGGAAGCGGATTAAATGGCTAATAAAATAACAATAGTTTGAAGCAGGGGAAAAGTGAAGGCAAATTAATCGGATAATCCTCCTTCCTCCCTGAAAAAATATCAAACTTGTTGGAACTTAACTGTGTAACTTTAAGAGAAACAGGAAAACTTTTGGAGTGAGCACACGTTAATCAGTACAACCAACTGAAACAGTGTAAGAGGGACCAGTTTTTGTTTTCTGGGCTATTATTTTCCTTGAAAGTCCATAACTCCAGTGCATAATCTTAACATTAGCTATCACTGATACTAACAGTTTGTAGATGATCCTATTGTCACTGTCTACAATGAGAACATTACTGTGCCTTCACTAAACCAACTTGCGTATCATATTAACATATCTTTCTAAAGTATTTTGAGTGATAATGAAACCACATAGGTGGCACTTGCTTCATCCCCTGCCAAACATTTGGCGTTAATTTTGGAACAATGGACGCCCACTCTGAAGGTCGCCATATCTGAAGTGACCATCCTATTGCACTTGTCCCCTCCTCTTCCTCTGAAGATAAGAAGCTCGAGATGAAACGACAACCATGTGAGACCTATCTTCACATTGGTATCATGATATACTGCTTCACTCTAGTCCTGTTTTTCCTGCCATGTCACATAGTAAAAGCCCTCAACATTCCTAATACGCTCTTTGGACAATTTTTAGATTTTTTTCAGGGCAAAAAGAAACATCTCGCTGACTCAAAGGCCAAAGACAAGGGCAAATATAAATATTTATAACCGTGGCTCTCAACTGGTTTTCAATGGGACCTACATTTGACCTCGACTGTGAAGGCAGCGCACATTGTTAAAAAAAACCAAACAAAAAAGCACATCAAAGATTTCTTAAGGTGGAAAAACTGACTCAAATTCACTAACAAACATGATTTAATGTGTCAGTCTGATCATAACTCTACATTTCAAGACCACAAATCACAGAGCAGTGTCCACTCTAGCATAGCTTTGTCGGTTGTCAAGACGTAATGTATACAATCAAAGAATTTATGTACCTGTTGTTATGGATGGAAGTGCAGAAGTGCTTCAGCAACACCCACCTTCACTTCCTCCATAAATGAAACATCTTACAGATCTGGAACACCTTCTAAATACTGTGAAATAACAGAAGAAGATGGCTTGTTCTTTCCACTCAGACGAGATATTTGATTTGTTAATTATGAGTCATCACATGAGATGATTTCCTGTATTGTGAAATACACATCATTAAGGCTGAATGACATGCCGCATGTAGCTGAAATTGAGCTTTACAATGCGTCATAATCCTCTAAATGTTGCTGTGTTTATCCTGTCGGAGGCAGAATTACAGTGCTCTTCCGCAGTCGGCATACAGGTGGAAACAAAAATATACCTCCTGCCCCACCCAGAGAGCCGACTCACAATAACGTGTCACTGCTCTGAAATTGTGTAATTTCACAACAGGAAGGTAATTTCAAAAAGCCCAAACTGCCGTAAAACCGTCAGGTAAAGCTCACACACTGTGTTTTTGAAGATGTACTTATTTTTAGAGTGTCATGAAAAGTGTGATGTGAGATTTCACTCAAGCTCTGCTGCTAAAAACCTTTCAGGATCCCTGGACAGAAATAACTCCTTTTGCTTAAAATAGGCTGAGGAAGATGTGAAGATGATAACAGTGCTGTCTTTTCCAGGATACAGCCAAGATACTCTCCTTTTTTTAAAATATAGTTTTCCTGACAAGTTGAGTGAACTTGTCCAGACCTGATAAACCCAAGTTAAAGCAGGCCTGCTGGTTGACTTAGCAAAAAAGTTGCCCAAGTTGCAGAAGAACCTGCTTAACTTACAGACTTAAATGTGACATAATGACCTCGGTGTAATGCAATATAAGAGACATGTCCTGCAGAGTCACTTAAGACATGACGGCTGCAGCTCTGGGCAGACATGGCAGAGGCTTCTGCAGATTTGACATCCAGCCCCTGAGTCCCTGTCCTGCCTCTTCAGTCTGCATGATGCTCCTGTCAGCCCTCAGTTTAAAGCATTTCCACTCTTTCAATGGTGCGGTGCTGAAATAGTTGGCATATTGCTCAAATTAAGCACATTATTGTCTAATCCTCATTGTTTTTCATGATAGATGTGCAGCTACCCCATTAACCCTTCAACGTGATATCATGACACGTAAATATACACGCCACTTTTACTTGCCGTGTTATCTGTACACATTATAAGCTTTCCACGTGTATGTTATTCACACCTGTCCAACCTGAATTGATGCGTCAAATACCGTGCACTGAGGGTTAGGGTTAGGGTAATGTGAACCGGAGATCTTGACATAAATTGACACGCGATTAAATGCCGTTGAATAGCACACAAAAAAACAAAAATGCTTATGTACAGCACGCCAAATGCCATAAGAACTGGCATGACATATAACACCATTTCATGAGATCAGTCTCAACTTTTAACAGACCAATAAGTATTTTTTTGCCACAACTTCCAATGATTTTTTTCTTTCCTATATGATTTTTCACAGTTTATTATTGTCAGGGTTCCTACAGGTTTCTACAAGTTAAATTTAAGACCTTTTTAAGACTACTTAGAACAGAATTTAATGCCTATTTCCCAGTCTATTTCATGGCCATGCTGGCAAAAATTTGTGACTCCTATAGAGTATTGGAAAATGCATTCATTTACACCTTGATTCCCACCATTCATTCATCACTGAGTCATTTCTCACCGGGGGAGGCAAAGTTAGTAATAACTGGTTCCTAATTTAAATATAAATTGTCAGGTTGGAACGGGTGGAACTGAGTCAACAAATGTTATTTTCTTTGCAGCTTGGACATTTAACAGACACATTTAAACACAATACAGTGAAAACATTTATGGCAGCATAACTGAAGACCTACCATATCAAATTTAATGCCTTTTAAATACTTTTTAAGGTAGGGCGTATTAAATGCAGATTTGGAAATTCAAGACTTTCAAGACTTTTTAAAACCCCGCAGGAACCCTGTATAATTCTGCATTTTGCATTCATCAATGAAAATCAGGTATTTTCCTGTATTTAATTTACTAATCATACAGATGTTCATAAAACCCCAAAACAAATTCAAAGGTTATTGGATCAAATCAGAAAAAAATTAGGAAAAAGTGACTTCTCAACAAAATATATCATTAACTGATCATACAAACAAGTGTCTACGACTGCTGTCATTTGTCGTAGTACATTTGTTTTACTTGTGAGTCAACATTGCAGAAGATGGTGTTACCACGATCACTACAGAGCCTCTGAAACATCCAAACAGGTTTGACCGTGAAAATCTAAGAAACTGCATTCTACCTGAATTATTTACACATAATGATAGGATTAATGGATCAACAGTTATTAAACATTTTAGATCTATTAGATGCTTGTGGTTGGCAGTGGATGTTCGGTAGTTATGGGTTGCGAGTATGTTGTATGCTTTAATGTGCACAGAAATCATAATGCATACCACAAGTGATTAAATATATATGTTTGTTTTGTTTTTTTAAGATTGAAATGGTATGCTCGGTTACACCCAGCATTCAGAAAGAGAAGAGAATATTAATCATTACAGAAAAAGGGAGAGAAAAAAAAAAACTTTGGGAGAGGTTGTAAAGGGAATGCACACTGAAGACTCCATGACAAGAGTGAGGAGAATAAGAAACATAATGCTGTGTGTATTCACCAGACTATATGTGTTCATGTTAGTGCGACCCAATTCCTGTTGTGGGTCCCATGGAAGCCCCCCTTTTGCTCCTCCACCCACCCTTATAGTAAGCCAAAGTCGCTCCCCACCCTCTGTGAACGTGTAATAACAAAGCATTGATCAATAAAGTGGACTTTCCAGTGAGGCTGCACAGACCTGGAGCTTCTCTTTGTTCCAGTGCCAGAAAAACAGCATCAGTGTTGGCACAACAAACCCCCACACTTGTAAAATGTTGTCGCACTCATCTTTAAGCCCCCTTTTTCTTGAGAGCCCCCTTCGCCAGAAAATTCCCTCCCTGCCTCGGAGCTACTTCTGGAAGCATTACAGGAAGGTTTACAACTATTACACTCAGCCCCAGGTCGAAGCATAAAGCGGGCTTTATCCGCTCCGGGATGTAGGTATCATGTAAAGGGTACTGGATGTAAAAGGGAGGGGGGGGGA
>JAPQRP010000024.1:30604601-30645569 GCA_037367295.1 Apogon hyalosoma | reverse complement strand
CCCCCCCCCCCCCCCCCCCCCCCCCCCCCCCCCCCCAAAGTGGGTGTTTGTGGGTGACACAATGTTACAGGCAGAGGAAACATGCTGCTACAGCGACATTGTAACAAGTGTGATTCTGTTTCAAAGCAACAAAAAAAAAAAAAAGAAAACTCACCTCAACTCCTGTAGCGCCCAGAGGAAACTTGACGGCAAAACAAAACAGGCCAGAGAAGGAATTATTGACGCGTTCTTTCTTTCTCTTCCACGTTTTTTTTTTTTTTTTTCCAACCCCGGCCCCTGTCTCCACACCCCAGGAACCGAGAGTGTGAGCGGGGTGGGGGGACCTGGGTGATAGGAGAGGAGGGAAGCTCGGTCCGGGACTCACGGCCAACACTTCGCAGTCACTTTATTTATGCGTAAAAATCCGAACCAAAGAAGGCACCCCCCGAAAAGGTCCTCAGTTCACCATACCCTACCGCGCCTTCAGAGGGGACTTTCACGGCTTTCCTGGAGGGTAAAATCCCACGGTTTATCCGCTGTATCCGGGCGCGTCGGCCGACTATTCTAGTCCGCCATGTTGTGTGTCTGTCTGCATAGGAAGAATGGGAAGCGAGCTGCAAATTCCCAGGCCAGGCCTCGTCGCTTCTCTGCTGTTTCTCCATAGCGCGCAGTGACCCCTGCCGGCCGCGCATGGATCTGCACCTGCCCACGGTGGGCCACACTCACCCACTGATGCTGCTGCTGCTGTGGACCGGACCAGGGCTGCCCAAAACCCAGCCAGCATGTCCATGTGGGCCCCAGAAGGGTTACATTTGTCCTGTATGTGGCCCAGCATGTGTTTGCCCATATCAGAATCAGATCTAATCAGATCAGATCTAAATATCTGATATTATGTATTTTTCACACTATTTATTCCACGATATTTATCTTTCATGTCATTTGCACTATCATGTTATTCGCACTACTTAAATTCTATGTTTTACAGATATCTTAGTTTGCAATAGTTTTTATTTTTTTAAGGTAAATAACTGCCTTTTACTGATATTTGTTGATGTTTTACTAATATTTGTTGTCTGTCTAAATTCTTGCACTGAACCTTTGAGCTCTACCTCAGTTGCGTTGTACTTGGTACAATGACAATAAAGAGATTCTAGTTCTGATATGGGCAAACACATGTAGGGTAACCATGGAAACTGCGGGCAAACCCACATGGGATCCGTATATGCAGCCCAAATGTAACCCTTCTGGGGCCCACATGGACATGCTGGCTGGGAATAAGTCCGGGGTCCTCCAGAGGGTCCACGGAGCGCCCCTGGCTCACTTTGACTGTCCTGTTCCGTGTATTTATAGAAGACTAAGGACAAACAGGCAGATGCAACCACTCAGGTTAATAGTGGCCTGAAGTAGATGTGGACAGAAGTCTTTTTGAAGCTGTTTTATATAACATTAGAAAGATGAGGATGATTCTAAGGATCCGTGACTGACAGGGACCTTAGAAAATAGTAGATTATTAGTTTATTTCATTTAATGAAATGTATTAACATATTGCATATTACATTCAGATTCAGATATTTTTTATTCATGCACTGAAAAAGAAAAATATATTACACATGAGCAGTTTACAACAGATTTACATGAAAGGAAAACCCAAAGAAGCAAAAGTGCTTACAGATAGGGAACCCAAGCAACTGGCCATATCCTCACCCACATTCCCCCTCAACCCCCACCCCTCAGCTACACCACATACACCCACCCACACAAGCATCCACACATTGGTAGATGCACACACCCGTACTCAGACAGCATCATTTCCAAAAAAAAAACATGATTCTGACAGAGATTATATTATACATACATGTTATCATAAAGGAACCGACTTAGACAAACTTTACTGATCCACAAGGGAAATTACTTGGTCACAATAGTTCAGTTGCATAGAAAAACAGTCTTGAAAAAACACTGGCAAAAACAAAAGTAAGTGTGAATAGATAAAAGCTATAAATAATACAGGCTAAATAGAATACATTCATAACGCAGAATGTTTACGTCACGAGATATTAATAAACGTGTGTTTCTTTGCATTAGTTTTGATTTATTTTTGGCAGAAAATAAAATCCAATCAGTATTATTTTACATACTATTTATTTCATAACAATACAGTATTATTATATTTCAAATTAAAATCCATCCGTAAAACAAAAACAACTTGTATTACTCACTGGATGCTGGTCAGTTTTAGTCATAATGTTAGTTTATGTGCCATTAGGGATGTATTATGAAATGTATCAATGCATTCTATTCTGACTGTTAGTATCAGCCAACACCAGCTATTGGCAAATAAAATGTCACCACTGGCAGTAGTTTCTGTTGTGTTAACTCAAAGACAAAAACCTTCACAATAGTTTTTTTTTTTTTTTGTCCACTGGAACCCTAAATAGGGGATAAATAACAAAAAAAAAAACACTCATAAATAACACCAGCTATAATCTAAATTGCTAGTATTGTTGTAATTAAAATTGTACATTTAGCTAAGATGATTCTCAAATGTTTTCAGCTTGAGACCCAGTTGGATGTTTCCTTTGGACCCAAACTTACAAAGATGTGATTAATAGCCACAGATCTGCACTTTTACAGACCCTTCCATTGTTGACAGACTTGTTTGTAGGTCATTTTAATCTTGTTTCACCTTTTAAATTAATGCATCAACTCTGTATTTCACATGGCTTTGGCATTATTCAGTTCAACATTTATAAACTCTTAGAGAACACTTTTCCTTTGTTGTCACTCAGTCATCTTCTGAAGTGATTTATTCTCAAGAAGGTTGGGGGGCGGGGTGTATGTGTATGTGTGGGGGGGCTGTTTCAGCTGCTTATGGGTGTGTTTCCTTTGTTATAATTCAGAAAAGGGATTCACATCTCATATTACTCCTGTACATTTTCTTCTACCTCTTGGTGCCTTAATCGAAACAGCTTGGTGACCCCTTTTTGGGTCCCGATCCTAGTTTGGAAACACAGACCCAGGATAATGAAGGTATACACATAAAGCCTAGACTAACACCGCTGATTTGTTCAGTTACACTCCGTTTTGCATTGGAGGAGGAGCAGGAGCAGACACAATAAACTTTTAATAACATTAAATGCATTAGTTCGACATTCATGAAAAATATTCCACACATTTCAGGTCTCATTTACAATTTATTGTTTGTATCATAAATGAGGAAGCGATATAGATAAAACTTTAAGTTAATAAATATTAAAGTAGATGTACATCAGGACCTGACTGCTGCTTAATGTCCAGATATAAAAACATTAAACAGAAATGAAATGATCATAGCAGAGTAAAGAATGTTTGCAGTGTTAAATTTAAAGATGAAAATACTGCACGTGTACATTCTATTCAGACGTCAGTATCACAGGAAGTTCATTAAAAAGCCTATGTGTGCGTGTGTCTTAGCAGCTGACAGATTTGCAAATACAATGCTTAGGCCAAGTTAGCAATGACGGCGCGGGTGAACTCGTCGCTTGTGGCATAGCCCCCCAGGTCTCCAGTACGCACCTGTTGCAAACATAAGCACAGTGTGTTACTATATGCACAGCTGCAGCAGCACATGCCCACGTACAGTAACATGGACAGCATGTTAAAGAGACTTTTAAAGGGGCGCTTTCAGTACGCACATTTAGTTTGGTCAGTGACAAGGTCTTTTAAAAAGCATCAGTTTCATTTCCTACTTGTAGTTCTTTTTATAGTTAAATTTTAGTGTTACTCGAGACTGAAAACTGAAGTACATCAATCAAAGAAAGAACAGTTCCACACAAACACAATGTTCTAATAGAGACATAAACAGTCATTGTTAAATGTTAGACACATCCAGCATGCCTACACTAATCTTAATTTATCAAATGTGGTAAAATCTTTCCAAGTTTTAAAAGTCCAGTACTAAGAGATATTTATTTAGCATCAGTCATTCCTGACAACATCCTTATATAGGATAAAAAAGAAAGATACATCTGACTTGACTTGTTACTTCATTCTACAAGTGGCGAAGACAAACATCCATGTGGTGATATATTATTTTATTAGTTTCCTGTAACAATTGCCCACATTTGAAGACAAATAAATTGCAGCACAATAACATGAAGTGTGACAAATGGAGTGATGGAAAAAGAACAGTGTGTGTTTCACACTTTAACAGCTTCAGCATCATCATCAGTTCTGTGAGAATAAGTAAGACCACCTCAATACAACATGTCCTTTAGCTAATTTACAAAAACTGATGACCAAGTCTGTTTTACTTTAGTAATATGACCATGGGCATACACCGTTTTACACTGGAAAAAATCTAAATTTTACCAAGTGTATTTTTCATTTCTAGTCAAAATATGTCATCACACGTAAAAAAAGACATATTCACCTACAGAGTAACTTTTCTGTAAGATATAAAGAACTTATGTTTAGACAATAGATCTTGAAAATCTTATTTCACGAAATCTTACCAAGATAATTTTCACTTGTTCCATTGGCATTTTTTTTTTTTGCTTGAATTGAGCCAAAAAACAAACAAACAAAAAAAACCAATCTTGAATTAAGCAAAAAAATCTGCTAATGGAAGAAGTGAAAATTATCTTGGTAAGATTTTGTGAAATAAGATTTTCAAGATCTATTGTCTAAACATAAGTTCTTATATCTCACTGAAAAGTTAATCTTTAGGTGATTATGTCTGATTTTAAGTGTGATGAGATATTTTGACTAGAAATGAGAAAAATCCACTTGGCAAGACTTAGATTTTTGCAGTGTATCAATTTATAGCAGCATAGAGAAATTAGTTTCAAGTACACTATAACCACATTTTATTACAAAACTGGAGAATGACAGTAAAAATGCTTGATTTTGGTTTGGTCGTTCACAGTGACAATATTACTTGACAATACTGCAATCATGTTGATTGTTCACGGTTATGTTGAAACATTACCTTTTATGCTGTTTAGGGTGCTCTTGTGATGGAACAGAGTCTTTAACAGTGTTTGTTGGTCATGATGTGTTATAAGTAAGTAGAAGCTGATTTGAGTTTTGGATGATGATGAAGTGGAAAGAAGTTAATGGTAGAGTTACATACACATATTAGCCAATATTACAAGATGATAAAAGCAAACTAGTTGCTTCATGGAAAGTTTCTAAAATTGTGTGATATGCAGAGGTAGACTGTAGAGCCAACCTGGCCAAAACTTTGGATAATCAGGGAAAACAAAAAGGACAGGAAAACAGACAACAAAAAGGTGTTTTTTTTTTCCAGTGGGTGTATTGATATATCAGGATGTAGAGCTGCATGACTTGGTGATATTACTACAGATAATACTGTGATTTGAGCCACAACTATTGGTTACTATGTACAGATTACTGATCATTTTGACAATTTTCAAACTACGATTAAAAATATGGTTAAATTTGGCTTTCACTTTGCATGTTTTACACAGTACATCTCTGCTTAATATCACTGAAACCAAAATATATCACTGTACACAGCTCTACAGCATGACTTCAGATTAAGAAAAAAAAAACTTAAGTATGGACATAAGGTGAGGAACAAACACAGTTTAGAAACTCAAAAAGGGAGAAAAACTATGAGGAAATGTGATGGTCCATGTAAGAATGAGACTAACCATGAAAAGGTCAACAAAAAACAACACAAGCATGACTGATTCATTGTTTATATTAGAAAACCCAGTATAAACCATAAATATTAGACAGCAAGCAATTGTTTGTCAAAACGGTGTGGCACAAATTAGCAGTGAGGGGGAGGTGAATCTTAACATGCGTCCAGGTCATGTTAAGATAATGTCCAGGTAAAAGTAATATCAGGGAGGAGGTCGAAACATCTTAGTAAACAGGTCGGTGACGCAGGTTTTCCACAACAGCACGCACAATATCGCCAGTGGTAGAGTACCCACCAAGGTCTCGTGTCCGTACCTGGGACGTGCACACAAACACACATACATAAACACACACACAAAGGATAATGGGGTACAAGGAGAGGAGGAATTTAAAAGGGAGGGGACAGGGAGAGGAAGGGCACTTCAGACAACTAGCAGGCAAATTCCACTTCCAACAAGCGTCTCCTCAACGTAAACATTTTCATTCACTCATGCCCACATTTTACAGGTAACACTTATGCCTTAAAGGGACTTTTTGGAGCTGAACTGACATGCATTTTAACAGCCGTAAGAAGGGAAGAAGTTAGTCTAACGCCATGACAGTATGTGTTAACGTCTGAAAAGGAGGGTCTGATGCAAAAAAGCGAGCCAAGTTAGCCTAAAAGTAAGAAATGAAACTGAGCAAGGAGAAGTCATAATTACATAAGCAAGTATATAATCTCAAAAGTAGGTGGTCAAAGGCTCTGTAACACACTTAATTATTGTTTACAGATTGTTAGATGGAGGCATTTTTGGGTCAAGAACTGCTAAGACTGCACTTAATGTGTTGTTGTCATTGCCAGCATGTAGCTGATTAATGTGATGGAGCTCTTTGTGGCTGTTCAGTGTTATGCACCGCAAGCGAGCGCTCATTAAAATTTTAACACATATTTCATCTTCTGAATTGCCTGCAGCATTTTGACACTTAGTTAAGTGAGAATGCAGTTACTGACCCATAAAGCCGATGAGGTGCATGTTAATTTAGAAACACAAGGTAACGCGATTACAATATTCATGTATGTTGATGACAAACAAACCCATTTCAACTTGATCCGAGTACATCGTGTTACATAATACTGAATATTTCATGTTAATAGTGTTAGTTTTTTGTCATGGCAGATGTTATGTTCAGAGTCAGGTCCGCCGAACACACAGACACACTTACCTTGCCCTGTTTGATGACCCTTTTCACAGCATCCGACACCATTTGGGAGTGATATTCGAGACTGCAGCAGGATACAGTGACAATTAGCGGGTGTCATGAACTGTCTCAGGCACATGTTCACGTTCAGACAAAGAAGTTCTTGATGCAGTTCTTGAAATCAATAGGAGGCTGCACTATTGACCAGGACAAAGGATTGGGGATGTGTTATGATATGTGGCCTAAGATGCTAACTTACTTGAGGTGCCTGAGCATGTTAGCAGCACTGAGCAGCATGGCTGTGGGGTTGGCGATGTTCCTTCCTACGGCTTGTGCAAAGGGGTGACGTGCGCCCTGAAACCAAAAAGAAACACTGCCATCAGTTTGTCCGGTTACTGTATATAAATATCAACATGGTTCCTACAGGTTTTTACAAGTTAAATGTAAGACTTTTTAAGACTACTTAGATCAGAATTTAATGTCTATTTCACAGGCATACTGGCAAAAATTTGTGACTCCTAGAATTGAGGAAAATGTATTTATTTACTCCAACGCCTTGATTCCCACTGTTCTGAGTCATTTCCCACCAGGGGTTGCAAAGTTAGTAATAAGTGGTTCCTAATTTCAATATAAATTATCAGGTTGGAACGGGTGGAACTGAATTGATTGTTACTTTCTTTGCAGCTTGGACATTTAACAGACACATTTAAAACACAATACAGTGAACAAGTTTATGCCAACATAACTTAAGACCTACCAGATCAAATGTAATACATATTAAAAACTTTTTAAAAAAGGTATTAAATGCAGATTTGTAAATTCAAGACTTTTAAGATTTTTTAAGACCCCGCCCGAACCCTGTATCAATGAATGTGATTTATGTTCTTTTGTTGGCACTTGTTCTCATCTAAACATGATCAAGCAGAAATAACAAGCTTGGAGGAAGTGGCAGAAAGCAAGAAAATGCCTGACTGAAGTATAAAGCAGATGAAAAACAAATAACACACAGTCTAAAAGCAGCTTGGAAACTTACAGTCTCAAAGACGGCATACTCTGCACTGTAGCTTTCTCCAGGAACAACCCCGGCTCCTCCAACCAGCCCTGCTGCCAAGTTATCAATAATGTTACCGTAAAGGTTGGGCATCACCAGCACATCAAACTGATATGGGTTCTGGACAAGCTGCAGTAAAAGAATAAACATGTGGTTAAACACGAAATGAAGAACGGATAATCCAGTAAATATTTTCAAAAGATTTAAAGCAGGGGAAAGAGCTAGGATGAACTGTGAGGCTTTGTATGCCATACCTGCATGCAACAGTTATCAATGATTATGTTCTCATATTTGATTTTGGGATACAGTTGGGCCACCTCTGCACAGCTCTGCAGAAACAGGCCATCACCCAGTTTCCTGTAATGAGACAGGGAAGACACACAAGTGTTGCGAGAGCCGTAATGTAGATTATAACCCAGATTAACTTAATTTGAGGAACAAAGTGATTCTAAATACATAAGAGGATTCAAAACCAATGAGAGTTTGTTGGTTTTTCTTACATGATGTTAGCCTTGTGAACAGCAGTAACCTTGCTTCGTCCCTTCTTAGTGGCATAATCGAAGGCAAACTTGGCGATGCGGCGTGACTTTTCCCTGGTGATGATCTTCAAACATTCGATCACACCTGAAACACTCTAAAGAAATAGTCGATAAATTACAAAATGTCATTTTAATATGAAACACTGACTAACCTAGCATTAGAGGGACAAAATAATGTAGGTAACAGATAGTGCAGAACACTGATCATATAGGGTAGGGGTCAGAACATCTCAGATCACCCAATAAAATGGTATTGTTAAACCTCACCCCTTCAAATCTTTATTAAATTTGGTATATAGGTAATTCATAGCCAGAAAAGATAAAATTTCTAATTTGAACTTTATCGGACCAACGATTTTCAAGATATGGCAATTTAATTTTCTCACTTTTTTGCGAAAAAGGCCATGACAGCCTAATTACAAATTGCTGTAACTAAGTACCAATTTTAAAAAGCAAGGTTAAGGGAAGACCATAAGGAATCTAAATCTAGCATTCCTTTGTACATTTAGGTACTTTTGAGTTAGATAATCTTTTGATTTATATTTTGACCCTGAAACTGACACTGCGGGACATGCCCAACCACTTTGACACCATTATGAAAAATGTAGCCCTATGTGTCAACTACAACATATAAAAAATTGTAGGTTTTTTTGTTTTTATTTTCATGCATCATCATGTAGAAGCTGACATGCCCATTCCTTCAGAGACCCATTCAGTGTCCTTTCTGTATACATCCAGACACAGTGTCTCAAGTTGGAAAAGGAAAATTGGAGGAGGCAGGGTTTAACTCACTGGGTGAACTGAGATGGACTGACCTGTAGGTTAAAAAAACATAGTAATAATCTTGGACATTTACAACCGCCAAGAGAGTTGGTAAAAATACATGTGTGTATCCTGAAGCGAATACACATACATTAACACTATGTCATTCCACTACCTCTAGCAAAGTGATTCATCTTTGTTTTAGTGCATGTTTAATGTTGGACAAATGTCTGTGTGTTCATAGGAAATCTCTCTCTACAAATAAAAACACATTTCCTTTTTATGTGGGTTTAAAACCACTGTTGCTCCTCTAAAGGCAGCGAGGAGGAGTCCTGTTTACCTCATGCTCCAGGGAGCTGTACTCCCCCTCAGTCTGTTCACGGATGATGACAAGGTCCAAGTTGTTGTGGCGAGTGCTGTAGCCCGGCAGGCTGTTCACATGAACCACATTAGCAAACAGGTCCAGTTTACGCCTGGGGAACGGATGAGGAGGAGGTAGAATGATTTAAACAACACAAAGAACAAAGAACACATACACACACATAATAACTGATGTTCTGGTTGTACCTCAGTCTCATCTCATAGGAAGCCAACTCCCCTTTGAACTCCATGGGCGTGTGAATCTTTCCTGGTTGACCAAGCATATCATAAACATGTGTGTTAAGCCCATTCTTACATATATAATTTACTTCAACAAAAAAATAACAGAGCAGTAAAGTGGGCATATAAGCTGCAACTGCTGAACATCACAACAACTCTAGCTGTGAAGTTCTGACTAAAACTGCACAGAGAAACCATTATTATGTTGTTCAATGAACAGAGTCTGATGAACTATCAACCACGAAAGGAAAAATGAATAAAGCTACCTTTAATTGCCACTTTGTTGCTCTTCATAGATGACAACACTTGCTCCAACTTCTCCTCACTGGCCATGTTCTGTACCTCACTCAGATGAAACTCCTCAAATTCAACTGGAACATCACCTGCCTGAAGAAGAACATAAAAAAGTCTTTAACAACAAGTATTACAACTGTAATGTCTATATTTGTATACATTTTTTAATCGCAAAATTCTAAAAACATTATATGCCTTATTATATACCTTACTGCAACACATTGGTGCTGTACAAACACAACAGAACACGGGCACAAAATAGTTCAATATATCCAAAACATTTACCGTACAGACAGGTACTTGGAGGATACAGAGAATAATCTTTTCTACAGCATCACATTTTCTCCATTTATAGCAATTTTTGATTAGACAGAAGTACCTAAATAAGATGGAATGCCATTCAAATTTCCATACACTGTGGATATTTAATGTATTACATCAGAAAAATATGACAAACACTGGCAATAAGAACAATGAATTTGATCAATATTATATGTGAGAAAAAAACTAATTAGAACAAAATAATTACTTTTGGAAACCTGGATAAACAATCAGAGTAAAAATTTCTTTAGTGCTTATTTACACTGGGACAAGTATGTAGCATAGTTTACAGCCACAGACCAAAGCATTTATAGCACAGGGTAATTTACAATTCCAGTCCCTAAATAATACAAGGCAAGTAATAAAAGCATTTAGAGCAACTGAATCAGCTGAGACAAGAACAGCCGTTAGTTGTTAAATTAAAAATTTAAATGATCTCGGAGATGAGTATATGTTTAAGCCCTTCACCACATGCTGAAATATACATATGATGAACAGAGTTTCGAAAAAGGCCTAACCATCCAGTATTAATGCACTCGACTGCACAACATGTATTTAAAAATCTACTCTTTGTCAAATTCATCCATTTTCTGTGATTGTTTAATCCTCTGGATGGTCACGGAGGGACTGGAGCCCTTTCCAGCTGATACTGGGAGACGATATTGAACACCCTGAGCATGTTGCCAGCTCAACGCAGGGCTGACATATAGAGATAAACAACCATCCACTTCCACATTCACATCTACGACAACTTAAGAGTGACTATTTCACCTGTTGAGGTGCATGACTTTGACTGGCAGGAGGAAGCCAGAGAACAAAGAGAACCTGCATAGACACAGGGAACAACATGCAAACTCTGCCAGAATGTACCTTAAACACTTCTTTGACAGCAGTCATTAGTTCAGGTCCCACTCCATCACCTGGTACCATCGTGACCTTAAAGGTTGCATCTGCGCGGGCCGGAGGAGCTTCTGGACTGCAGAGACCTGCAGTCACACTCAGTGGTCGAGAAGCCAGCTGCTGCCATCGGGGACTACTCAGACCCTGAGGGTAAAAAAGAAAACAATGTCCAAATACACCAGTCCAGGGAGAGACTAAAGAAATTTGTCTATTGCCAGATTGTGACATATACCCCTTTAATTGTCCTTAAAATGTTAGGACAGCAGTTCAAACAAATATGTCATCTATTATACTTTGGTTTGTCAACATTGTATATTGTATATTTTAGAAAATTTGACTGTCCAGTATAACTCTATCTTGTTTATTTTATTCTATTTAATTTTAACTTTTTTTTTTACTGCATGTTTCTTACGTACTACATGTTCTATGTATACACCAAACCACTGAAGCAAATTCCTAGTAATGTGAGCCCTGTTTACTTACATGGCAATAAACATGATTCTGATTTGTGCCACTCATTGGTCACAATGATGCATAGCTGATATGAAAATACTTCTGTTTGACGAGGTTTTCAAAAGTGTCATTGTCCCTAATACAATGAGGGGTGTTAAACAAGCAGATAATGAGACCTGCAGATGATTAACAAAAAAATAAACAGTTTGGCTTAAATGGTTTGTAAGTGGTGACATTAACGTATCAAAGAAGTACCATATTTGCTTATTCCTGTTAAAGTTATCTTTAAAGGATTCTCTTGATAATTCTGTGCTCTGTTATCACATGGAAACATGCAACTGTAAAGTGGTTGATGGTTCATTAGGGGAGGCTAGCGTACGGAGTTAGCTAACCTAGCTATTTCATTTAGTATCCGCTCCAGTATCTATCAGAAAGGAGGTTTTTTGGTAGTTGCTGTTGTCAAACTCACAAAATAAAAGAAAGCCATAAAAAACGCAGCAACACCGACACTTCTCATGTCAGTAAGATGGATAACATGTCAGCAAAAGAGGCTTAAGATTAACATTAGCAACACGAAACGAAGGCAGACGAGAGTGACTCAAACGCTCACCGAAATGTGACAGTTTATAAAAGCTCAACATTTAAGCAAAAAGCACGTCTCCGACGGTACCAATTCCGTTTCTATTCACGGTTTCATAAAATAAACCGGTAGGCATCGTTCACACTCTCACCTTGACCAATGTTACCAGGCTTCCTCTCAAGGCGGCCGCCATTGTTACAGGCATGCACTGCAGTGACTCCTTCTCTTCTTCTGTGGTGATTAAGCGGCGTAGCGCTAACTACACAGCAGTAAACAGAAGCCCCTAGTGGACCGGAAGTGTAAGTGCACATTCTTCTTTCTTCTTTGGTTTTGATTGGAGGCGGGCACTCGACTTAACATGCCCATTACCGCCACCTACCAAGTGGAGTGTGGTACAGTAGATTAGCAGGAAAAAAAAAAAAATACAATTATAATGAAATAACTAGAATAAATAATTAATATATATAGTTTCACATTCTAATGTGCTGCTTTATCGCCACCTTCAGGAATTACTGTTGCTTCCTCACATGTAAATGATTTGCAGTGTCCGAGGGCGGGGGTGTGGAGGGTGTTGTGCTCCCACTCAAAACATCCTGAATTTCAGAGCCAGCCGTCTGTGTCAGTGTAAATCTGTCTCTCAGAGCTCTGTCCCGATCCTCTCCAGACATGTCCTCCACATTCAAGAATCTCCTGGCAGCCTCCTGCACCATCTTGGTTCTTTCACACTTACCCTGCAGTTCAACACTGCAATTTATTACTGTTGAATAAATGCTGAACAGCTGTTTTGGTCTGATCTATTTCTGGTTCACCTCTTTCCGTGTTCTCAGCCATTTCATTGTAAGACAATGTCTCCTCAGTTCTGACCTTATTCTCGTTCTTTTCCTTGTTTTTTCTATGGCACTTTGCGGATCCTGAATGATGAGACACTTTACTTGTTCTTCTCCTTCTCTGATCTCCTCCAAGTAACAGTTTCCAGCTCTAAATCTCCCTTCAGTTCAGTTCAGTTTCAGTTTATTGTCATTGCCAAAAAAAGACAACGAGATGTCGTTGCACCACCCGACAGTTGGCATCACACCCCAGTGAAACCAGTGCAAAAGCTTATCACTAAAGTGCACAATCTAAATCCCCCACACATTAACAGTACATTTAACTTCATATGACAATGCAAGTCCCGTCCATGTTTGTTACAATCTAATAACATGTGGGAAATGTTGTTGAGACAGGATGAGAGGAGTGTGTGTGGATAGCTCCTTGTTCAGCAGCCTGACCGCTTGGTGGTATAAGCTGTGGGCGAGCCTGGATTTTCTGGCTCAGATGGATCTGTATCTCCTCCTGGAGGGGAGTAAGTGGAACAGATGATGTACTGGGTGTGATGGATCCTGGATGATGTTTCGGACTCTGCGCCAACAGCAAGAGGTGAAGACAATGAACTCAATGACAATGACTTATGACCTGTTTTCTCTACACCCTACAGTTGCATTTCCGTATTCCTTGCATCAGGAATGCCCTAGAGGAGCTTTATCATACAGCCTCACCCTAAAACACACAATCCAGAAACTCTTTCTCTGGGAGAGCCTTTCAAAGCACACTGATCTGTAGTGTTATCTAAGGGCTCTTGTTCCCCCAGCAGTGGCTCACCACATAGTAGTCCCCTTTTCCTTTCTTTAGACCCGAGATAGAAACTTTTTACCTGGTTATAATCACCGAAGTTATCTATTGTCGGCATATATTCATTCAGCTGAAACTGCTTGCTCCTCCACTGGGTTGACTTGCTCCAGGGCGCCTCAAACTGGATAGCAGGTGTCTATGAGGGGTCAAACTTGGGTCATTCAAATCACATCACAGCCAGCGAAAATATCATTATCTTGGGGAGAAAATTCTTCTGTGTCAAGAGATAAATCAGGATTAGAAGCAACAAGATGCATATTAAGATATTAGGATTTTATCAAGTGTTGTTCATGCATTTTTACATTTTTTAATATTGTTTTCCTCAGTTTCTACCTGCAAAACATGCACTCTTAATGTCCTTTTCTCCAGTCTTTGCTGTAACCTTTTGGCCTGTTGGTATCTTTGTTATTTCTGCTTCTCAGAAAAAAAATAACAACTCTCACAAGGATTCAAGAGATTCATTTATGATTTGCAGCACAGAAGCCAAAAAACAAACAGGAAAAATGTAACTGCCTGGAAGCAGGAAACACAAGTCTGTAAACATTTGAGTTCGCCTGATTAAGATCACTTCATCATGGGGTTGAAAACAAATTTTGAGGGTTGAAAAATGGGCCTTGTTGAAGTAATGACAAAGAAAATGAATATGTGAGACTCAAATGAAGAAATAAGAAGGGGTGCACAGAAAGATGACAGAGAAACCTTGCAATATATTATTGGAATTTGTGAATTCTGTTGTGTTTACTTCAGTTTGGATGAAAAAAACAGGACTGATGGAACATGCTATCACTCCATCGTTTTAAAATGTCACTGAGTAAAACACAAGGGAGCCCAAAACAAGTGCCACTCAAACTGTAACATGCACTTTGAACTTATTGTTTTGACATTGTTAGTTTGTCTTTAAATTGCTTGTGGCTGACTGTGATATAGTCTTTCAGTCTGTGCTGTTGAAAGCATATATTTATGGAGTCACAGAACCCCCACAGCTCAGGGGATTCCCAGTCAGTCCTATTCCAGGTAAGTGATGATGTGTCGCACAACATATGACATCATCTTATAATAGTCGATCATGAAGGTGTCACTTTATAACCTTCCTTTGCCTTGTTGAGTAAAGTAGGCTATAAAGCAAATTACTTAGCAAATTACTAAAGCAAATTCGGTATTCATCATATCATATTTTCCTGCTGTTCATGCTGGTGTTTTCAGTTATAATCCTCATTCTTTTCTCTCGTTTTTAGGAGAAAATGTACAATACTAACATAGTTCAAATTTTTAATGACACCTGTGCGTATACATATATTTATTATCTTTGTACCTTACTATGCATATTTAACTGTTTAAAAAATAAACAGTGTGAGACATTTCTTTCTATTTTCTTAGTACGCAACGGAAATGCCAATATACTTGTACTGTAATATCCTTGTGCAAATGACAATAAAGTCTCTTTATCTTTATCATCTTGACGTGTATCTGAGTAGACAAATATACTGGTGTTTTTGATTATTAATTTAGGATTTGATAGCTTTAATAGGTAATCAGATGATGTGATGGTAGCATGACCAGACTGAAAAAAGAAACAAACAAAAACACCAAAAGCTATTTTTTCTTTGGGGGTCTCACAGTGGCATACAGTGGCACACCTGAATTTTGTACTTTTGCCCTCAGTAATGACTTTCAGGAATGCCCACCTTTCTGGAATGCCTCGATCTGTTCGTACAAAAAACTATATATTATAACATCCTACTCGTTATAGTTCAAATATTTTGGTTATTAGGGAAGAAAATGGATTATTATGTGACAGAATACGACCGAGGGCAGAAAAGGTTTAAGATCACCCCGGTGTTTCTGATTGGTGGGTTTTGTCACAGTGGACATAATTACCTGAGGGTCTGACAGGCTTAATTCAGGGGAAATAATCCCAAATACAGTAGTGTGTGTCTAGTGGCTGACAGCCGCGGCGTCGTGCCTGAGTTTACCATATATGGGCATAGCCAGGCTGAGCGAGCGCCGCATTCACTTCCGTGTTTGTGTGATCGGGGAGTGCTCAGCCGGGGGAGCTTCACTGTTTCATTCATTAAGAAGAGTAACAACAGGCGAGTGACCAGCAGCGACAATGCCCTACGAATTGAGTAAGTCTGCTCGTTATTAATGCCAGCTACTGACAGAAAATGTAACGAAACCCTTTGTTTTGTGCGACGTTACTGAGCAGACCTAGCTTGTTAACCCAGTAGCCGCAGCTAGCTAGCCTCGCCCATAGCTGCACGATGATGACAATTCGTGTCGGATACACAAAAAGCTGACATCGGCGAGATTGATTTTTTTTTTTTTTTTTTTTTTTAAGAATCAGCGTGGACTGTTTTCTGTTGCATTTGACTTGCCGTGGGTTAAAACGAATCGCTAGATCATTGCAGACTGCGTGATCTGAGTGGGCTAACGTCACATTGAGGAAATAGTTGCGCTCACATCGCTTTGTTATGACATGCCCCAACTGGATGACAGTCAGGAACTTGAACTGGGGAAGTCTCACAGAAACTCTATTTGCGGCTGCTGAACCAGCGCTAGGAGATGACCGTGGGCTGCGATTTTTACACTGGCGAATACCGACGTTTTTTTTTTTTTTTTTTTCCTCCCCTTTTTATGCGAAACTGTGATTTTTGGAGCTAGCATGGAAGCTCAATGTGCGAAACTAGGTCGCTCATATTTTTCATATTCTCAAATAAGAGGAAACTCCAGCACGTGAATAAAAATCATAACAATAATACATGTAGCTATGAATGTACACTTTTGGAATATTGTGGTGTAATAGCACAGATTTATAGACATGCAATACCTCTTTTTCTGGTTACCTATCTTTTTAAAAACAATAGTCTATTATTAGTTACCCTAGATCACTATTGGCCTTGCTATAAATCATCAGAGGAGTACCTTATATACACATTCCTGACCATTTTCTTTACTGTCATTTCTCTTTGCTGTTGAGGAAATGCAAGTCTGAAATAGCACAGCCTTGTCTTTTCTACATGCTATTTAAAAAACAAACAAAAAAAAACCAACCCCCACTAACTTCTGTTTTTCCTCTCATCAGTAAAATATGACAAGTCTTTGACACAAGATTCAGTGCAAGTACAATCAGAACAATACAAACATTCAGTACCAACAAAAACATGCTTCTTGTTGAGTTGTTCAAATGCAAATTTACTTGGCAATCCAAATCTCCTCTGGCCCACCAGTGAGTTCTGACCCAGTATTTTGGAATGGATGCTGTGCAGGACAGTGCATATATTTAATTGCCTGCTCCTTTTGTTTTACTGCTATGAGCTCTATGTAAGCTATTGTGCAACCTCTTCACGAACAGTTCAGTGATGAGTAGTGAGGACACATTCATCACTTCAGTTCATCAGGATAATGAATGATGAGCTATTTGATCCTCAAGTCCCACAAACAGTCTTTGCTGCAGCTCAAAACGGTATTAATTTTTGATGAAAGCATGACTCAAGTGAGTGTTTAGGTAATTTTGTACCGCTTATAGTGTCGTCTGTTGCTAGTTAGTTAAATAATTAAGCACAGGCTGTTTTAAGATGTATATACATGATGCTTTAAAATCATCTTCTGATTATTTTGCCTTGTTTTCTTTCAGAACATGTGTTTGCCAGTCTCCCACAGATGGAGAGGGGAGTCGCAAAGGTGTTAGGAGGGGATCCCAAAGGCAACAACTTCCTCTATACCAACGGGAAGTGTGTCATCATCAGGAACATTGAAGTAATTTCAATCCTACTTAAAAAAAAAAAAAAAAAAAAAAAAAAAATAGTTATTTTACAGTCTTAGTTTCCTGTCATCTTTTTGGACAGTATTTATTGTACTGTTAGGTATTTCTTTAATTTCTGTTGAATTTTGCAAGTCATACTGGCACCTATCTGAGAAGCATAATCTGATTTATCTTTCGTAGTTTTGGTAGGATGAGCAGGGTTGTATTTATTTGTCTGACAGTCCTTGAAGCTCTACAAAGATAAACTTAAACTTGGATTGTAGTTATACTCATTGTATTCATATAGAGCTAATATCTTAACACGATTAGTACTTTGTCTTTCTTTTAATTTACTTGTTTTAAAGTCACCAATTCATTTATCTTCAACATGATCAGTTAGAGCAGTATATATAGTCCCAGCTGCTTCTTGTGTGTTAGCTGTTAAGAATTTATACTTGGGACCTGATATGGACCTGCACTTCACCTTAGCAGGTTCCTCCACCCATATTTATGGTTGCAGCTCTCAATACACTTGTGAGTCATCTCCGTTAGAATTAGACAATATAGTTGATGTAGATTTTATGTGATGATAGGATTAAACTGACAGACTGAATGTTTCCAGTTACTTGTGCCATTTGCCTGAAACAGAACTCTGTATCAAAGCTTTTTAATGTGGAAGTGTGAGAGTTGTGTCTTTTTCTCTGTCCTTTAAGTTTCAAATGTTACCCTAAGCAAGTGATGATAGTCTGACCTCTGAAAATAAGGCTCAGGTACAGAACAACCAGTGTGCCAGATGTCATGACACTGATGAGGTCTCATGTTTCGTATCTTCTACAGAATCCAGCTATAGCAGACATTTACACTGAGCATGCCCATCCTGTTGTTGTTGCCAAGTATTCCCCCAGTGGATTTTACATTGCATCTGGAGGTAAAAAAACCCAGGTTTGAACAAAAGTTAACACATTTTCCCCTATGGTTTCTACAGTTATGTTCATGCTATGATAAAATCTTTGTTTTTAAAATGTAAAATCTTTAGATGCATCAGGAAAGATCCGTATCTGGGACACTACCCAGAAGGAGCACCTGCTGAAGTACGAGTACACCCCACTTTCAGGCAAGATTAAGGACATTGCATGGACTGAGGACAGCAAAAGGATTGCTGTTGCTGGTGATGGTCGTGAGAAGTGAGTATAAGGGGTTTCTTCACACTGACCCAGCTATGACTTTGAAGAAAAAGGCAAGAGAGGAAAGCCTCATTAACCTCATTAAATACTTAACACTGAGCCTCTATGAGGAGCTCTGCCTTTTGCAAACTGTCACACTGATTAATTCTGTCATACTCTTCAGTGTTACGTTACCTTATATTAGTGTGGTAAAGTTCAAGTTTTAGTACAATTATATGCCAGTGATTACTGTAGTCTAAGTTAAATCATTGTCCTGACTTTATATATCGAGCAGTTATCATAAAGATAACATAGTGCATAGGAAAGGAACTGGATGAAGTTGGTTTTAATTTTCAGTACTGTATCGCCATAACTTGGCATATCTGAAATTACACCTGTAAACAGCCAATTATGATATTCGTCAGCATTAAGTCTCTTTGCTGTGCAGAGTGTATTGAGCAGACCTATATTAACCGTGTGTACCATTCTTACTAACATTTTCATTGTGTTGGACCCTCTTTAGCTTTGACTACAGCATGGTATTGTTTCAATAAGCTTATGCAATGTCACAACATGTAATGCTGTACATAGTTGTAGTATTTTTAAAGAGGCTCTTGTACTGATGATGGACCCTACATGTATTCTTCTTTATGCTGTATAGCAAAACTGAAGCCTTCTCTTTGCATTGTGCGTGTGAACATACTCTTACTTTCAGTATTAAACATAGCTGTGAGTTGCCTTTTTTTACTATCTGTTTTCTCCAAGTGACATTTGGCACCGTTATTTTAATATATATCTCCGACCACATTTCTTCCTCAAAGATGACAGTTCCCCACTATCCTAACAGGTTTAAATTAAGTGTTTAATTGTTTTTAACCCAGTTTTGGTAGTTATTTCCTTAGTAGTTGTCTTTATTTAATGAAGACTAATAATTTCACCCTACTAAAGCATACATGGTCAAAGAAAATATCCTCTGACATGGTTATTAAAGAAATGAGAAGCTTCTCACTACACCACTTAGGGTTAAATAACTTGTTGCAGCTGAAATGTTTATCACTACAGTAATTATTCGATGCTTGGTTAAATCCAGGTGTCTTTTTTTTTTTTTTTGTTGGTATATTTGCAGCATATTCTGTGTACTCCTAGAATAAGCTGTACACACACCCTATATACAGTGATCTCTCAGAACTTGGTATTATCAAACAAACTTTTGGCCATGCCACCCAGTGTGACTTTTTCTTTTATAATTTTACATCCAAACATCAATTAACTGTATATGTGTTCATCTGTTATTGTAGGTTTGCCTCCGTGTTCCTGTGGGACACTGGCTCCTCTGTGGGAGACCTTTCCGGCCACTCCAAACTAATCAACAGTGTAGACATCAGGCAGCAGCGCCCTTTCCGCATTGTCACCGGCAGCGACGACACCACTGCCTCCTTCTTTGAGGGACCTCCATTCAAGTTCAAATGCACATTATCTGTGAGCTAATGACATGAACTCTTTATTCCTTAAGACTGAGCTAGTTTTGTCTGAATAAAGCAGCAACAACCAAATTGTTTTGTAAAACATAGTGCAAGGTGAAACCAACAGTCCAACCAAAAACCTCATGTCTTCTCCACTTTCACTCTCAGGCCTAACATTAACTAACACTAGTCTAACAAACATAACTCGAGTCTAGTTTAAGACTGACTTTGACGGCCCTTTTTTTTTTTTTCTTTTTTTCTTCTTAATATTCTTGGGGCATCTCAAGCCTTTCACACCCAGTTAAGTTTTGACAGTGTGGCCTTGTTTGGCTGTTTCCATATTACATAACCTACATCCTCCATAAATTCTTGGAGAAAATGTGGGCTGCATTAGAAATGGCAGGCTGCTTTGCAAACCAAAAACACGACTTCATTTTTATTTGAAAATATCTGTTTATCATTCTGCCTTAGAAAAATAGAGTACCGTATATTCTTATTTATAATTAGATGTCAGCTTTGACGTACTCATTAGTTTTATTTGTTGGTTTTGAAAGGCACACAGTACTAACAGTACTCATGCCTTTTACTTTATTCTGCTCATTAACTCACTGATTCAACACTGTCTTGTGGTAGAGCATAGCAACTGACCAGGTAGACTTTATGTAAACAGAGTTGCAGACTGTGAATAACAGGAAACCAAAGTATATCCCCTCTTTTAATATCCATGTATCGCTCTCTTTATGTTAAGATGAACATTTGTTTTCTCTGTGGATAATTTTCTCTTTTTTTTTTTTTTTTCTTCTTGCTGTCACCAAAGCAACACAGCCAGTTTGTCAACTGTGTCCGTTTCTCTCCAGACGGAAATCGCTTTGCCACTGGTAGTGCTGATGGCCAGGTGTGTATTAGATTGATTAGTGTAGACCTTAACCTTAGCTCTGGGATGATATGAAGTGTAATATTATTTTTCTCTTGCCATGTATATACTTTTATCTTTGTCTTTGCTGAAATGGTATGACTATAAATGGCATATTTCTCCCCACAAAACCAACAACAACTGTCTCAACAAGTACAATTTTCACAGATTTTTATCTATGATGGAAAGACTGGAGATCTTATTGGCTCTCTGGGTGGTGAGAAGGCCCACAAAGGAGGAATCTATGCTGTAAGTGGAGTTTTTCCTTGTCATAAATGAAATACTGCATGCATACTTTGACCATATACTGCATAAAGATGAATCACTGCTGCTGTGGAAAAGTGAAGCCAAAAACAATCGCAGTATCACATTGTGAGGGGTGGGGTTGATGACTTGTACTGAAACCAGCCAGCAGGGGGAGATCTAGGTGCTTTGGCCTCACTTTTTGTGAGCTAATATTTTTCACCTATATTATCTATGTCTGTTTTGTCAGGATTGGTTAATTATTGGCTTCGGTCTGTGTTAACATTCTGTCTGTTGAGGGTGTGTTGGCCTTCATGAAACTGCTGCTTTCCCTATTCAAATATTTGAAGGAGGCCTTGTTTTGTCCTGATGTCTCTGATTTTTGACTTGTCTCATTTGCATTTGTTTTGTTAATGGAACTTCAACTTTGTTTACACAGATGCTTTGCAATCTATACCCTCATTAATAATATTCATAATTCTGTGTTTATTTTCTCTACATCCTTCAGGTCAGCTGGAGCCCTGACAGCTCCCAAATGATCTCTGCCTCAGGGGACAAGACGGTGAAACTCTGGGATGTTGGCGCCACTACAGCCGTCACTACATTCAACATGGGTACTGATGTGGTAGACCAGCAGCTGGGCTGCCTGTGGCAGAAGGACCACCTTCTCAGCATTTCCTTGTCAGGATACATTAACTACCTGGACAAGAACAACCCTGACCGGCCCCTTCGCACAATCAAGGTCAGACTCTTCAAAGGTCTATTCTTTTTGAGTTATAGAGCCTCAGAATATGAGTTTGTATATACTTTAGAGCAGGATATCACTAGGCCTGGAACCATAATGGCATTGTAATTGATGCTTAATTTCATACATGTAATTGTGATTAACATATTAATTGTCTTAATTAATTTTTTTCCATTAAAGGTGAGGCCTAACAATAGTTTATGCACTATCCAATTCACTCATGCACTTATCTAATCAAATAGGAAAGAACAGCTACGTATTGGAACTGAACAGTAGAACACTTAAAACAAAAAGCGTTTTAAACTATGTAAGCAATAAATACACAGGGCAGATTTGATATAAATAACTTGAATATACAAAGCCTATTACTGACAATGATAGACAATAATAGAAGGGAAGTGCCTTGAGAGAATATGAGTAACAAGATGTTTGAAGAACCCATGTGAAAACTGAAACTGTGAGAAATGAGTTGCAACTAGTGACGTTTTATCCAAGTGGAGGCGATTGTCATGATTGTACAAAATAGCGGTGATTAACTTCAGTGATTATGTAATAATTGTGACATGGTTATCCCAAATGTGTGTTGAGTAGATCGCATGTCTCCAGTGAAATGTCATTGGAAAGCATTAATCATTAATTGGGGTTAGTTTTATGCAAACTTATCGCTGTATAATTGTTCATTCTCCAGGGTCATAGCAAATCCATCCAGTGTCTGACAGTTCACAAAAGTGATGGCCGAACATACATCTACTCTGGGAGTCACGATGGACACATCAATATCCTTTCATGTCTGAGGCTGTGTGAGTAACTGGCTCTAAGGCTAATAAGGGTCATGTGGTGGCTCTTGTGACTTAATACTCCATGTACGTTACCACTTAATTGAGAGACTTCCTGGAAGATGTGGCACACACATCCTAATTATGTTATAAAGTGTTTCAGCCAATACAGGAAAAGCGAGAAGAAATTATAGTAATCTCCTCGGATGTTGTGAGGGTGATAGAGGCAGTACTGGGGAATGATAAAGCTAAAACTGAGGGTTGTGACCCACTGAACACAGGTCTTGGAACCCTAATTAAGTTTAGATGGAATGTCTTCAAACCAAAAGGAGTGGTCTCGGAACAAACTAGTTAAAATTGCTTAACCAAGTAGCTTCTGCTCTAGCTTTGGGCTTTTAAATAGTGAATAAACACTTTTGGTGTTAAATAAGCTTTTAAGTTGAATCAGAAGTCAACATACGCAGATTTTTAAATTTTTTTTTGCCACAACCATTCTCAAATACAGATACAGCTTGAGTTTCATATGTATTAGACAAAGGTAAAGCACCCTTCCCACCTAAGACGCCTTCAAGAGGACTCGCAGTCCAAACCTTCCTGTTGGCCCTAGAGAAGCAGTGAGATATATCAGACCAGTAAGAAAATAACTTGGTACAAGACCAGAAGGTGTGAGCAAGTGTCCCTTCGTCTGTCTTACACCAACCTTTGAAATGTGGCTGAGGGAAAAGGGGATGTATAACATCTTGAAAAGGCTGAATACAATGACAAATCAAGACACTTCATAAGATCTGGGACCCTTTATTAGTGTTAATTAATGGTGAAGACTGATTCAACCCTGCTGTGCTGTCTACCCTTATACAATCTCAGTATCATAAATGTCAATTTCCTTTTTTTTTTTTTTTTCCCCATTCCTTTTTGTATTGTTTATACATCAAAACCATGATACTGTTTTTTGTCATATGCTTATGTGCTTAATTTATGCTATAGTTAAAATATAAAAAAATATGTTAAAAAAAAAAAAAAAGCATTTAAATATAGGTTACTGATAAACTGAGTCTTAAAAGGGCAGGAGAAAAATTGTTAAATCTACGTTTAGGTCAAGAGAGAAGATGGATGGATAGATGATAGTGTTTTGTTTTTTTTTTGTCATTTTTATGATTCACCTTAAAATGAAATTGGTACTTGGATGCTTAATTTCTCCAATAAGATCAATGTATCGCTCCATTTAATTGTACCAGCAGTTGCTTTTTAACACCAGTTGCTAGAGGTAAAACAAGGACAACTATATGTGATCAGAGGTGGCAAAGGTACGGCCGTTATTTACTCATGTAGGAGTACACAGGGTTCCCGCAGGGTCTTAAAAAGGCTTAAAAGTCTTGAATTTCCAAATCTGCCTTTTAATACCTTAAAGTCTTTAAAAGGTATTCAATTTGATATGGTAGGTCTTAAGTTACATTGCCATAAACATGTTCAGTGTATTGTTTAAATGTGTCTGGGAAATGTCCAAGCTGCAAAGACGGTAATTTAGTCGACTCATTTCCACCTGTGCCAACAATTTAGATTGAAATTAGAACCAATTATCACTAACTTTGCAGCTCCTTGTGAGAAATGACACTGAACTACAGGAATCAGAGCATGAAACAATTCATTTTCCTGGATTTTAGGAGTCAGACATTTTTGCCAGTATGGCCATGAAATACAGTCACAGAAGAAATTTAGACCAACCTCGTTTTCTTCAGTTTCTTGCTTATTTTAACACCTGGTAAAACTAAAGGTACATTTGTTTGGACAAATATAATAACAACAAAAATAGCTCATAAGAGTTTAATTACAGAGCTGATATCTATCCATTTTCCATGTTTTCTTGATAATAACCAAAATCACTTCAGTTCTTACATCAATAGCTCTGGCATTGTACGGACAAAAACAGTGCTTTTAGGCAAAAGTCTAAAAATTTTTTTTGTGCGGCTGTAGGCTGTGAAATAGGCATTCAGTTTTGTTCTAAGTAGTCTTAAAAAGGTCTTAAATTTTAACTTATAAAATCCTGTAGGAACCCTGAGTACAGATCTAACAATACTCTGGTAAAAGTACAAGTAGTGATTCAGCTTATTACAATATAAAAATATTGGTATGAAATGTACTCGGAGAGCAAAAGTAAATAACCTCACATCATCTTTGTAGACAACACTCCCCGCATGTTGTAAAATTCTGATTTATAGTCATTGGTTTTTTTTTTTTTTTTTTTTTTTTTTTTCAGTGTAGGGTTCTAGCTGCCACACTGACAGAACTACAGCCTTTTGAGCATAAATCAGAAGACCGTATCAACCCCTGGAGATTTTTTTTCTATCACATGACTACACCTGCTTACTAATTTTTGCAGCAGTAACATCATGACATGTATTGCTATGATCTAAAAGATTTTTTGTCAACTTCACACATACAGTGATTTATTTATTTCTCCATGCATACGTAAACTTCCATCACAGTATTTCACATCATACAAGATTTCCACATTCTGATGTAGACATGAAATGACACAGCACCCCATTTCCCAAAGCAACCAAAGTTTATTTCTCACTGTATAAACGCAACACCTCGGAGTCAGCAATACATAGAACGAGTGAAACATGAGGAAAAGCCTGAGGTATATGACACAGCAGGACACTAACAGACGGTATGTGAGAACTCATTTTCTTTGTGTCTGAAATTATATATTTTCCTCTGTCAGCCCTTTTCTGCCAGAGGAAAGTGCTGAGAACGGAAAATCTGATGTTTTGTTATTTAGCCTCTCTGAGGGTAAATTAATGAATTGTATTTTCTGACTAAGCCCTTGTTACTTCAGTTGCATTATCTGGCTTAATCCAGTATGCTGAAATACTTCTAAATTTAGTGCTTATACATCAACTGTAATTCTGCCAAAAACTGACTCTAATCTGTCTGGAATGCATTAAAACAAAGTATTGAGCCTTTTTGAACATGTAGAAAGGATCAGAATCATGATGCTGCTAAGTCATAACGCCACTTTATTTCATCGCTGCTCATGCTGGTGCTGCAAAACCTGTTTTGGAGGGGGAGCAGGAGTGTCATGGTGTGGGGGGGTGCTACCTTCAGAGCTATATAAACCCCCATCCGTCACAAATTTTTACAGGGTGTGGGGGGGTCGGCAGAAGGCTCACAATGACGAAAGGGTGAGTTCGGCCAAAACAGGTTAAGAAACACTGCTTTAAACTGTACTGTTGCTCCACGCGGCGAAATTTTGTACATATTAAGAAGTTATTTTATTATTTTTTTAAATTTTGTTTGAACATTTTATGGTAGGTTTTTATTCTACCCTGTCTACCTTTTTATATATTTTATCTTCTATGCTTTAATAAAACCGAGACCTGGGTAAGTATATTTTTCTATCGTGTACCATTGATCAAATGACAATAAAGCTGAGTGAAGTACAGTGTTAAAATGTAAGGAATAAAATTAAAATGTCATAGGAAAGGTAAATATGGCAGCAAAAAATCTGAAGTGCAAAGTATTGACATGTTTTTTTTCCTCCTTCCTGTCAGTCTCCATTCCCCTGTGTTATATGTCTATGTTTAAAAGTGAATTATTTTCCTTAACCGTTGCTGCACATTACTGGGATGCAGAAACTGGGCAGAACGACTCGTTCAGTGGGAAAGGCCACACCAACCAGGTTAGCAGGATGGTGACTGACGATGCCAGCGACCTGGTGACATGCAGCATGGATGATACGCTGCGCTTCACCAACCTCAGCAAAAAGGAGTACAGGTGGGGTCATTACGTAACACTGTGGTCACGACAATTACCTGAACCCTGAGAATTTTTTTCACCATTGATTATTTTGTGAAATATAGAAAATTAGCCATGTTCTGTGTTATTAAATTAGGTTAGATAGAACTTTATTGATCCCTTGGGTAGAGCTATGTCTCTAAACTTCCTCAAAGTACTGGCGTTCATTCATTGCACTGAAAGTCATAGATATGTTTTGCTGTATCCAGTTGTATATGCTACAGCAGCGGTGTCAAACTCATTTTGGATCAGGGGCCACATTTGGCTCAATTTGATCTGGAGTGGGCCGGACCAATAAAATAATAGCTTATAAATAATGACAACTCCAACTGTTTGTCTTTGTTTTGGTGCAAAAAGAATGACATTAAATTCTGAAAATATTTACATTTACAAACTAACCAAACAAACAAAAAAAAATGTGAATAACCTGAAAACACTGAAATTTCTTAAGAGAAATAAGGGCATTTTAGCAATATTATGCCTCAAAATATCATGTATACATATGTATCATGGATCGGATCAACAAAAGCACAGAACACTTTGTAACAGGCAGGATATTGTTAAAATTGCTCTTAATTTTCTTTAGACATTTCAGGTTGTTCATATTTGGAAAAAAGTAAAATGACATTATGAAAGTGTTTACATCTACAAAGGTTCCTTAAAAATGTGAACAACCTGAAGTTTAAGAAAAAATAAACGCAATTTTAAATACACAAAACATTCAGTAACAGGCAGAATATTGTTAGAATTACACTTCTCTTAAGACTTTTCAGGTTTGTAATATTTGTTCAATTTATTCACGTTTTGTGTGAAAGGATAGTTTGTAAATGTCAACATTTTTATGGAATTTACTTTTTACACAAAAACAAAAGAGAAAAATTTGGCGTTATTATTATGATAGTATTTTACTGGTCTGATTCTGTTTAGATCATATTAGTCTGTATCTGGAATATGAATTAAAAAGATATTAACACCCCTGATTGTTACTATCTTCAGTGGAATTTTTGCATTTCACACATTCATCCCGTGGGCCAGTTTTGGCCCACAGACCGTATGTTTGATGCCTGTGTACTACAGTATTTCTTTTTGTTTGTTTTTTTTTTTAATTTTTTTTATTATGGAACAGTATCAATGTGGAGGTAAAACAATGTTTAAATATATTTCAGGTTAAACAGCGGGATATAGATATGATTTTATCCAGATATGGGGACTGAAATGTTTGAATATCAGTGGATTTTCTCCTGCTTTTAATTTTTTAGTTGTGAGGGAGAAAAAAAGGAAAGTAATAAGAATAATATTGTTATCTTTATTAATATTCCTCCATTCTTCCTCTGTTGGGATGGTCCTTGTTTTGCTGAAGCTGTGATTAACTATGTACTTGCAGCTTAGAGTAATATCAGGAGGTTGAAATGTTGTAATAGATCATGTAAGGAAAAGGGATTGGAGTGTGTAAATAATACTAAAATTGGATTAAGTATTTCTTTTGTATAATAGGATCAGTTTCCTTTTGTTTCAATTGATTTCTGTTGATAATTTGCTTTGTTGGTGGTTGTTTTGTGACTTGCATATATTTCATTCATTAAATAGAAATATCTCTTAACTGTGTTTTTTTTTTTCCCCAGTGCCTCTGATGTGGTGAAGATGGATTCTCAGCCTAAAAGTGTGTCAACAGCAACAGGAGGACTGTCATTGGCTGTGTGCATTGGGCAGGTAATAATCTGTGTGAGATCATACCCCATAGCTAATATCATAATGCTGCTATGTCTTCTGACATAGTCTCTTTGTTGCCCACTTCATAGATTATTTTGCTGAAGGATAAGAAGAAAGTCTTCACATTGGACAATCTGGGCTATGAACCAGAGGTTGGAGCTATTCACCCCGGGGGCACCACTGTCGCGGTGGGGGGAGCAGTAAGTGGACACTGGAGATGACGGGTTGTATTGCTAGACTTGGAAAAGAGTTGGAGGGAAAACAAATATGAGAAGACCTTAGTTTTTAATAAAAACAGAGTACAGCTCATCATTCAAACCATGTTGATGTTATATTTGAGATTCTTTTTGTTTTCTTTCCTAGGATGAGAAAATCCATCTGTACTCAATTCAGGGTAACACTCTGAAGGATGATGGCCAAACAATAGCGGTTAAAGGTGTTGTCACAGACCTGGCCTATTCTCACAACGGAGCCTACCTGGCCGCCATTGATGATAAGAAGGTTGCCACGGTCTACACGGTGGCAGATGGCTATGCGGTAAACATATGACTCTCCTACACATGATTTTTTTATTAATTTTTTTTTTGTTTTTTTGTTGGGAAAAACATCCAAAATTTCACATTAGTTACCATTTGCCTCTTTATTTCCCCAAGGTCAAAGATGAGTTTTATGGCCATCATGCAAAACCTGTCACTTTGGCCTGGTCGCCTGATAATGAGCACTTCGCAACTGGAGGCATGGACATGATGGTGTACGTCTGGACAGTTGGGGATTCAGACAAAAGGATTAAGATTCCAGGTATGCTTCTTGGTTTTGTAGATAGATTAGACTATTTTGATCCCGCATACAGGAAGTTCACTGGTCAAGGCAACAACTGATTAAAGTGCAAGAAATGTGCATGCATAAAGACAAACCATGTAAAAATGTATAGTAATAAATAAGGGTGTGTGATACGATAATATTAGATTGTGAAGGATAAGAAGGTATTGAAAATTCCGACAAAGCAGAAAGATCGTGGAATCGGGGGTGGGGGGTAATATGGGCAGGGGAGGTGGTCCATGCCGTAGGTAGATGGCCTGCCATATGCCATTGAACGCAACCCCAAAAACCAAGTGCAATTTAGTTTTTATGTTTCAAAACTGCACTTAATTAGAGTGTTGTTTACATTTTAGTATGTTTAGATTCTTGGCACGTGTTGGCAAAATTGCGCAAACTATTTAAATTAAAAATGTTCTGGAAGGTTCTCTGGGCTAAATTGTTTTTTATTTTTTTCCTTTTAGGGCTATGTTTTACATAGGGAAATAGTTTGGTTGCGCTGTTCAGAAACTTGCAAATTATCCATTCCAATCCAACTTTTATTTGTAAAGCACTTTAAAACAACTGCCGTGGACCAAAGTGCTGTACAGAAGAATAAATAAAAGAATAAAATACAAGAATACATTAAAAACATAAAAAGGAGAACAGTTTAAAAAAAAGACAATCAATAAGAATAGACCAATACAAATAAAACAATAGAATAAAAATAATACGTTCAAACATCTCATATGGTTTCAAAAGCCAAGGAAAAAAGATGGGTTTTATGAAAGGATTTAAAAACAGAGGAGGCCTGTCTGGTATGGAGAGGCAGATCCTTCCATAGTCTAGGAGCTGCTGCAGCAAAGGCACGGTCACCCCCGAACTGAAAAGTACTCTCAAAGATCAGTGCAAAGAATCGTGGTAAAATCGAAAATTGTGATTTTTACTTTTAAAAAATCATATGTTTTTGTCATATCGAGCACCCCTAGTAATAAATAATAATAATAATAGTAGTAAGTAATAAAAGTCAACAGGCTATATACGGAATTCCCACAGGGTCTTAAAAGTCTTGAATTTTAGTATTTAGTACCTTTTTAAAAGGGATTACATTTGATATGGTAGGTCTTAAGTTCTGTTGCCATAAACTTGTTCACTGTTGTGTTTAAATGTGTTTGTTAAATGTCCAAGCTGCAAAGAAAGTAGCGTTAGTCGACTGAATTCCACCCGTTCCAACACGAGTGCATATATACTGAAATAAGGAACCGATTATCGCTAACTTTGCAGAAATGATCACGGCACATCCAGCTCTGTGTACAGTACATATGGAGTATTCAATCTGTGCAGATGGAAATAAAGACATTTTCCTGAATTCTAGGAGTCACAGGTTTTTGCTAGTATGACCCTGAGATGGGCGTTAAATGCTACCCACTGTTGTTCAGCTACTATATTACTGTTGCTTTTATTTATTTATTTATTATTTTTAACAAGGAGTGAAGGCACTGGACATATGCACGGGAAAATAAATGTACAGATAGATTTTGTTGTTTTCTGAAAAGAATAAAATAAATAAAAATAATATTGTAAAATGTTATATGTAAAACATGTAAATTCTCCATTACAAAATCAAATGAAAATTAAATTAAAAAAAAGTCTTAAATTGAACTTGTAGGAGCCCTGTATACACATATTTACATAAGAGTAGAACACAAACAGGACAGAGTTACACTGCTGTGTTGTTCTGGGTGTACACCAGCGGACTTTGAGGTTGCTCTATATACTGTTAATTTCTCTGTATACACAAAATTGCAAAACACTGTTCCAGCTAATGCTTTGGGGATTGCTGTTGACTTCATAAACAGTTTTGCTCAGTGTAATATATTCCGAGCGTAGAGCTGGGTTTAAGCCATAGCGTAGTATCAGTGATTGAGCACACTGGTTGCAGATGTTTCTCTTACATGTTTTCCTTTCTCTGCTTTTGTTGTATTCAGACTCTCACAAGTTGCACCACGTAAGCAGCCTGGTCTGGATAGATGAGAACACCCTAGTCACAACCTCCCACGATGCCAGCGTCAAGCAGTGGACTATTACATACTGAGCTGCTAGCAGATAAACATCCATATCTCCAGGGACAAGGACTACTGTAGAATTCAATCTTTCTTTTTTTTTTTTTTTTTAAAATTGTATTTTCACTATCTACATGGGGGTCCTAAGCTGTCTGTAAAAATCTGATTTGTAAATGGTTATGGCTGGGGGAAAAGCTTCCATATAAAAGAAAAAAAGGCCCAAGTTATTGAGTTACGATGTCTCTGATGAGTGTAACGTCATCTTAAGCCGAGACAGTTAGTGAAATATACAATGTTAACCATCAGTGCTTTTCCATCCCTTTGAGCTTTATGGACCCAGAAAAATATGCGCAAGCTCAACATTCCATAGAACAGCCTTCACTCTTTTCCAGCTGAAAAATATTGTCTGCGGTTGGGCTCAGTGCGTCCCAACTGAACGGATGAACCAAAAGTGAGTTTTTAGTTTTAATCAACAAAGTCATGTATGAAAGAAATTAAACCTTTTGGTTACATTCCTGAAATGAGTTGTAACTACAGTTGCCTGTCATTTTTGTACTCAGTTGTTGAAGGGGTGGATGTTTTGGCTTTGTCTTAGGTTTCATACTTTTCGTGGCTCATGGCATTTGCTGTCAGACTGGGGGGGGGGCAATAACGGGGAAATGAAAGAACGAGTGTGTTTATGCAAATGGAGATGCAGTCCATCCAGTTGGAGGACTCGGTGTTGTTGCGGTGTTTTCGTTTGGGCCCACTATGCTTGTCTCTCACATTTTTTCATGTCTTTATGCATCTACTTCCAAGGTGGAAGTGATTAATAAGAAGAATGATAATAAAAGTCACTTTTTATGCAGTGTCCTTTCATGTAAATGTGCTTCCTCTCTGTTTTTGAGTCACATCTATTTGCTTATTTACCAGAACTTGACATTTGAACCTTTACATATTTTCATACCACGTGTTTATGAGGATGTCGTTCCTTTTGCTCTGTCAGGTTATATCTCTGATCCAAGCTCTATAGGCCATTTGTTGTGTCTCTTAAAGGTTTGTGAGCAATATTTCAGGTATTATAATTATACTTGTTTATAAAATGCTATGATCCTATTTCATCTGAAGCTGAGTAGCTCAATGTAATTCAGTATTTTTACACAAGAGCAGTTGAAATTTGAGTATTTCCATTTTCGGCAGGTTTATATTTCTACTGCACTACATGTCAGAAGGAAAAAAATAGTACTTTTTACTCCACTACATTCATCTGACAGTGGTAGGTACTAGTTATTGTAAATAAAACAACGTATTTTAAGATGCAATGCCATCAATTGTTAGCCTAGAGCTCAGAAACATAACTATTTTTTAATGTTTTGTCTCCATGAACAGTCTTGTTTATAATACCAGCTGGGTTGGTGATGGAAATTACTTTTAATGGGAAGGGATTAGAGATAGAAACAAACAGAACCAGACAAGAATAACAATACAATTTGCATTCAGTTTGAGAGAGCCGCATAATAACACCTCACAATCTGTTATTTCAAATCTGTGCTGATAAATCTAGATGCAAGAGATGTAATTTGGTGTTTGAGAATTATTTTATAACTAACTGTATCAATATAACAAATACCAAGCAAACTGGGACCACCAGGGGACAGTTTCTTTTAAAATTATGGGATTCTGTCCATCACTTGGTTAAAGTTTCTCTGTTTCTTTAAGTGTTCAAGAACAAACTGAGACATGTTTTGTTTGCTTTACTCCCAGCATGCTTTGTTCTTTTATTGTTTTCAGTTCTTATGTAAGTATTGTATGTTTTGTTTAGAGTTTTATTTTGTTATAGTTTCCCATTCTCATCAAATTTCACTTTTGATCCATAGCGCTTCACATACATTGATTATCTATACTTGTATCTTCTTTGGTTATCGTTTTGTTTATCCCTTATTTAAGAGAAATGATTTCATAAATCTCTAGTTTTTTTTTTTTTTTTTTGCTTCTGCACGTTTTATTGCATTTTGAATTGTGTCTTTCTTGCTTTTCTTTTATCTGTGCAAACAAATAAAACAAGGCCTTTGAAACTATTTATCAGGATTTTTTTTTTTTAATCTTTCATTCGTAAGCTAAAGACACAGAAAAAGAAAATCTGCTTTTACATGTCAGCAAATTGATCACATTCTGAATGAAAATCAGCAGAACAGCTTTATCGCTGGCCTCAGAATAACTGAAAAAGTCATATTTTTGACCTGACTTAACTCTCTTAACACTGCTGATTCTTTTTTTTTTTTTTTTAAATCATTGGCTATGACTTGAAAAAAACATGACTTAGGCAATTATGCGATGAGGCTAACTATTCTCTGCTCTTTAACACAATACTTTTATGCATTTACAGCAGTAATTTCAAACAAAATTGTGAAATCAACCTCTTGATACAATATCTGCCATCACTATACTGCTGCAATTCCTCATCCAAAAAAAGAAAAAAAAAAAAAAAATCAATCAAAATCAAAAATTATTAATTTCTCATTATCTTTATACAAAAACCAAACAGCCAACCACTGTAGAAAGAAAAAAAATGTCAGCAAGAAAAATATAGTACATTATATTAGAGGAAACTCAAAATAAAGCTTTAAATAACCTCAAATTGAGCAATTTTTAATGGGAAAGAAAGCGGATCTGTTATGTCTCTTTGCCATATTTTCCCTCCTCTTTTTTATTTTTTTTTTCAAACTTTATTTACACAATGCCATATACAAAATAGATCAACAGTAATAAACAATAACAGGTAATGCATAACGCTCAAGGCAAGACAGGAGGAAAATCAATAATATAAATAAGTAAGTAGATAAATAAAATAAGTTAAAGAGTAAACAAGAAAAGAAGAGGTAATAAGTTAATTAAAAAATTACAATTTAAATTCATTACATAAGGCTTTAGTTTTCGCAGCTTTACAGTTTGTGCAAAATTTAAGAGTGTCCAAGTAAGATTTTCAGTAGGATTTAAAGACCACAAAGTTGGGTTTCTGATTAGCAAATTTGCATGCATGTATATGAAATTTTACTAATAATGAAATGAGATTAACAAAATACAATTTCTTAACAGGCAAATCATTAATAAATAAATCAAATAAAATATATTCAATTTTGAAGTTTAGAGTAATATCCAATTTTCTATTTAAAAAACACTGATATCACACCAAAAAACTGGACAGAATGCACATTCCCAAAACAGATGAACTAATGTTTAATCAGCATTGTGACAAAATGAACAAAGAAGGTCAACATTGATTTTCAACGTAACCAGAGCTGAATGAACTGTATAACACCTGTGGAACAATTTCAGAGATATCTGTCACATCTTATTCAAGCTGAAGAACTTCCTAGGTTGTTATTTTTTTGTTCTTCTCCCCCCCCCCTCTTCTTTATTTATAATGATAAAGAAAACACAGTAACACGAGGAACAAAAGAATGATAGGGGGTGCACATTCACAGAAAGCTCAAACAGCAACAAACAATAAAATAAATGAATAAAAAATACAAATAAAAAAGTAAAATTAAAGTAAAAAGAAACAACATATATACACTGTACATGTATACATATATACTATAAACACAAATGGTCATGACATTTTAAAAACTGATTTTTTTTTTTGTGTGTATTTGGAGAGGCTGCATTTTACGCGCCACCTACTGGTTCCATCCTCCAAATGCAGCAGCAGACCCGCCTCCTTCTTTTGTTTAGTTGACAGAATGACTTCACAAGGCAGAATGTGAAGAAACCAACCCATCCTGCACACTATACTCGTGTTTTTTTGTTTTTTTTTCCACCGCTGTCAGATGATGGCACAGATGTGATGTGGCACCAGAGGCTCGGACCACTGCGCATGGTGCACGGAGCTCCAGGCTTGAAGGCTGATCTGAGGTCAGTAATCGCATAACCTCGCCGACCCTCGCTGACACAGAGTTGTAAAACCAAGGGAGTTAATGCTTTACAGCTTACACACATGTTATCATGCGACACAACTGCGGCCCGTGCATTCAGACGTCATAGAACAGCTGTGCACCACGTGTTGTTAATGCCACCTATAACTTTGTGGCACCATAACCTTGAACACTGCAGCACTTACTCTGTAAAGAAGCTTCTTAATCCTCTGCTTATGTCTGAGTTCATTTTCTGTAGATGGGTATGTTAGAAACATGGAGTAAACACAGCTCAAAATGAAAACATGTACAGAAATACTGATAATATTGAGCAGTTGAACTTCTATGATAAGTTCTAGCTCATGCTGACGTTGAACTTGTTTGATATTTTCCCGCACTGTAAAAAAATGACACCAAATTAACACCAAAAAGTTGTAAATTTGCACATAAAAAACTGTAAGTGAAAATTTTTTTTGTGTTAAGGATTAAATCAAATACAGCTGTAGTTTTTACGGGAGGACTATGTTAACAAAACCAGATTTGTTTGTAGAAAGGATATATTTATAAAAAAAATATAAAAATCAAACGGTAAATGGAAAAACAATGTGGTGCCATTTGACTTGCAAGACACTGAACCCTAAATTGCTCCCAGCAGGACCTGCTGGCTTTATAAAGCACTTTGGGCACCATGAAGGTGTATAAGATGTACTGTGTAAGTGTACTCTTGTTTAAAATGGTAAATCTACCTGTTACTCTGAAAATATGTTTACGGTTTGATGAGTTTTTTTTTTTTTGTACAATATTGTTCTGGTAACCACAGCTGCCAGTTTTTTTCTGTAAAAACAACATGACAGTGTGCTCAGATTTCCTTAGATTGTCTGTATTTCCAGAACTGTGAATTATCAGCCTACAGAAATATACGTTTACATACAAGTACAGTCTATGTTCAGCTGATGGGAATGTGAGTGCAAGTGAAAATAGATGTTTTAAACATTTAAATGGGCAGCTTTGTACCTTTTCTTCCAGTATTATCAGTATACTTACTGTTCATATCAGAACTTCTTGCACAAAACCATAACTGGTACTGTTAAACCTCACTTCAACCCACTGGCAGTGTTGGGGAGACTACTTTGCTAGTGTAGCTTGTAAAACTACTAGTAGTTCTTCATGGCAGTTATTTAAACAAACTCCATTTCTACCCCTGGGGAAATGAAGTTTGTAAAACTATGACCAGAAAAAGCAGTTTCAGCAACTAGTTTTTATTTTCAGCATTAAATTGAGAATGTACATATGGTGCATATGAAACCAAATATGGCCATTGTTGGGGCAGCATGTCACTATCAGGGGTGAGACTGGCGGGAGGATTGTCCATGGTGGTGATGACCACACGACGTTAATAATAATCACAAATCTGCAATGCATTGGAGTACTGCCAGGGTAAGCCAATCAGAGGCAGCGTTGGCTGTGATGTCATGACATGAGCATGGCTTCAAAGTAATACAGGATCAACAAAAAAGGGCAAGTCTTAGGTTTAACGGTGAAATACAGTTTATATTATAAAAATGAATCTAAAAAAACCCTTAATGTCATGTTGTTGCCCACAATTGAAGTTTGCAAACTGAGTAGTTAAACTACAAAGAATTACCCAGAAAATACTGGAACTACATGAAATGGCACAAAACATGAATGTAGTTTAACTACCAGCAAGTTACAGCAAAATGGAGCTGAACTACACGTAGTTTCAATCTCCCCAACACTGCCCACTGGTGTTGTTCACACTCTACATTGTATATATTTTGAAACTGTCTTACTTGTTTATTCTCTAACTTACTTGTTTATTTATTTTATGGCAGTGGCTACTGCCACAGTACTGTGGCACAAACTATCAGTTTGTCTGTTGCCACAGAGCCAATCAACTGTCAGCTTACCTCAGAGCCAATCATGCAAACTGTTCCATGAACTCATGGGCCTCTTGTTGCCATGGTAGTGTGGTGGTATATGGCATATACGCCCTGTACACACGACAACCAAATTATGTCAATCTGCAAAAGTTGAATATCATTTTGGCCTTTTGTCCATATGACACTGGCGTTGTTGGTGTCCTGAAACGGTATTTTTGGAGAACGGATCTCAGAGCAGAAACATCTCACAACGCTGCCCTCGCGTTACCGTATTAGTACTGTGTCAGCAGGGTGACAGGTTACTTCTACGCATGATATAACGAGGGCGCTGATTGGCTCTGTGGTCACAGACAAATGAGAAAGGTAGTCCCACAGAACTGTGGACTGTTATTTTATTCTGTTTATTTAATTTTTTACTGCAGGCTTCTTACCCACTCTATGTTCTACATATGCACCAAACCACTGAAGCAAATTCCTAGTTATGTGAACCCTATTTACTTACATGGCATTAAACATGATTCTGATTCTGAGAAGTTTACATGTAGCTTTTCTAAACTGTTTTCAACCTCAGTTTTTAACCGTTCTTAGCTTTTCATTTCTGCCTATTTGTACATTTAGCTGAACTGACTTATTTTGAAGATGTGAAATTTCAAAAAGATAACACAGACTTTTTTTTTTTTTTTTTAAGTTTCACCTGTTATTTATTTTATATTCTAACAGGGTTAAATGTGCATAGACTTTGTTGATATGTGATCTCAGTGCATCTTGGGGTAGCCTTCTACAAGCTTCACACAATACTGTTGGAATTTGAGCTGCCCTGCAGAATTCATGCATGCACGTGTTTCAGGTTTGTGGACGCTATGGAACCTCTTGTACCTGTTTTTTTTGTGGTTTAACCCACAAATGTTTTGTTGGATTAAGGTCAGGGCTTTGCATTAGTTTTTTCTTTATACATCAAAATACAGAGAGGATTAGATCATGAAGAAAGACTTTGCCATGCAACTAGAGAAACTGAACCACTGTGAACTGCATTAAATATAGAATAGAATAGATCTGTTTGTCACTGTCACAGGAACAACGAAAATCAGTTTAGCAGCTCTGTTCTATTTAGCAGCAGAAACACTTAAAAAGGACTCTATAGAAACATCGCACAATATAGTAAAGAAAAATGCTGGCATGTGCAGAAGCTCCAGAATGCTACTAAAGTACTACTAGAACTACTGAAATATACAAAGCTAACTCTATGATGAGAGAGATGTACAACAAATAAGGATATATACAGGCAATATAGGATATATACAAGGTAAGATGAAGTAAAGACCTTTCTCAGGCCTTTCTAACTTTAGGGAAAGGAATTAAGTCTTTCATCAGACTATGATCTGAGTGCTGTACATGGCTGACATCTGCTCGCCTCAACCATAGGATGAAGATTATCGTTTCATCCTTCATGGATTTAAACCTGATGGTGTTTATCTGAACCCCAGCAGATGCAGAATACTCCATGCTGTCCAATGTCATGCTACTGGGAATTTGAACCCAAATGAGAATACGCTGCACATAAGGACACTGTACATAGGCAGACAGTGTACATAAACCTTTGTAAACCACCAAAGGATGTCTCTGATGACCCCCATCTCCGCCTTGAAGCTCCATCTGAACCCAAATAGTGCAGGGTATCTCTTTACCCCCCTCCTTCCATATTCCATACCCCCATCCCCCTCTTTGTTTACCTCATTGAACAGCAGCTTGGTTCAGAACCCTCATCTCATATGATGCGTTCAGGGTCCCTGCTACAGTAAAGATATTACTAACAGCAGTTCTGAGAACCAGCTAGCGCCCAGTCTGATTACTGTGCTGAGTACTAGCAGAAGTAAATACAGGGCTCGACCATAGAAATGCCACACACAATATTTCATTGGACCATAATAATAAATAATAATGGATTAGATTTCTGTAGCACTTTTCAAGGCACTAAAGCGCTTTATATTACTGATCCCTTATTCTTTCGCTCTCACATTCACACTCTGGTGGTGATAAACTATGTTTGTAGCCACAGCTGCCCTGGGGCAGGCTGACGGAAGCGTGGCTGCCAGTTCGCACCAAACGGCCCCTCGGACCGCCACTGAACATTCATACACATTCATACACCAGTGTGAGTGGCACTGGAGGCAAAGTGGGTGAAGTGTGTTGCCCAAGGACACAACGGCACATGACTAAATTGCAATAACCGTTTACTTATGTGTGCAATATAGTACTTATTTATTATTCTCTCAGTTTTAGATTTATTTATTTATTTATCTATCATGACACTACCTCATCAGTACTTTATAACTTATTTTAACTCAGGTGTTTTTTCATTTAACTATATGTGTTTTCTAGTGGTGACCGTTGCATCGTTTATGCCACACAATGCTCATGGAATGCCACAATAAAAATCACACGTATTCTCATCCAACGTCTTGTATTGGTGATATATTCACATCTCCTTCCTGAATGACTCAGTGTCTGCATGGTGTCATGGTGTTGATGCATGTATTTGTACAAATCAATGTGTTACCTTAGACTTAAAGACACAATGACCCGAGTGTTAAGGTGAGATACGAGCTGAAATTAAAATTCTGAAATTTCAGTCAAAATAAAGTAGTTGACTTAACTAACACAGTGATATATTGAAATGAAATATTGTCAAAATGAAAAAAACTGAGCTGGAATGTATTTCACTTTGGTGTGAGCTTCCTGTCTGACCACAACTGGATATAATATACAAGAGCTGACTGTATAGTAGATGATTTACTTGTCAAACAGGGTATTTTTCAGCAGTCTGCACAGTGGCTCTAACTATTTGTGGTTCAACTACAGCCTCAGTAAATTAAGTTAGCCAGCTTCCACTCATGTGATAATGGTGATCTTTAATTGTGTGCCCGCAGTTACTCTGTTTATGGAAACTGGAAACTAAACTTTATTTTTGATAGCAAGAGACTGGAGCTTGGTAAGTTTTCTACCTCTGACTTTTACAGAAATAATGATCCTGTTATTCGCTGCATCACCATTACAGTAATTAGCTTATGTGGAGTCAGAGCAGTTCAAATGCAGTTGTGGAGGGGAACTGGACGGCTATCGCATACATGTAGAGTCAATGATTAACACAGAAGAAGCCCATACACTGAAGCACAAAGACAGAAAGCTGTGTCTGAGTTGAACCAAATCTAAGACGAGAGCTTTGGCGAGAACTTTGTTTTGCTTTAAATAGCTGCCTGTTGTCTGTCAGGACCTATAAAGACAGTGGTAGTGTGCATACAGTCGTGGGAAAATTTGAGACCACCCATGTTTTCTTCAATTTCTTGTTCATTTTAATGCCTGGTAGTCTTAAAAGTCTTGAATTTCCAAATCTGCCTTTAATACCTTAAAACAAGCCTTTAAAAGGTATTACATTTGATATGCTAGGTCTTAAGTTATGTTGCCATGTACTTGTTCAGTGTCTTGTGTTTAAATGTGTCTGGGAAAGACTAATTTAGTCGACTCAGTTCCACCGGTTCCAGCAATTTTAATTGAAATTAGGAACCAATTATCGCTAACTTTGCAGCCCCCTGTGAGAACTGGCTCTGAACGATAGGAATCAACTCATGAAACAATACATTTTCCTAAATTTTAGGATTCTCAAATTTTTGCCAGTCACGGAAAAAATTATTAGTCCACCCATTGTTTTCTTCCATTTCTTGTTCATTTTAATGCCTGGTACAACTAAAGGTACATTTATTTGGACAAATATAATGATAACAACAAAAATA
>JAPQRP010000024.1:30590895-30603604 GCA_037367295.1 Apogon hyalosoma | reverse complement strand
ATTGTACTGACAAAAACAGTGCTTTTATTCATTCCATGTTTTCTTTTCTGTCTGTTTAGTCACATGATACACACAGGGGTTAGTCTTTGATCGCATAAACCATTGTTTTTGATGACTTTGGATGGTCTAATAATTTTTTCTGCGACTGTATGTGTAACAGCGTTGGGTAACTGTACACATTTTACAGTAAAATAGATTAAGTCTTATTATTATAGAGGCTGACTGATAAAGGCTGTATAATAACTATCTGCAGATTCCACTTCCATCCTGAAAAGATCTAACAGAACTTCAGATGGTAGTTAAACATTAACTTTATTTGAAATCAGACAAATATTGAGCTGAAAATCTAAGTCAAACACATGTATAAATCTTTCATTGTATAGTTACTGCAGTTTATATGTTCCAGTTGCAAAACATCAGTTAATCCTGGCTGACGCAAGGAGTAGCTTATCATTTATTAAACAACTATCAATTTACACTGGAGGAAGCAGATTGGACTCTGGAGCAATGGGAAAAAGGTCAAGTGGTCTGATGAGTCCAGACCTGAACCCCATTGAGAATCACTGGGATGTGGTGGAGAAGGCTGGATTCAGCGGTCTGACTCTCCCATCATCAACACAAGATGTTAGTGAAAAATGACTGCCGTTCTGCCCAGCTGTAAATGTTGTGGCATTTATCGTGACATCACATAAGGATTGCATGGTATAAACTGTGTTCCAGTGAATTTGTCCTCTAATCAAATCAAAAAGGTGGTAGTGGCTTTTAATAGCAGTGCTGTGTGTTAAATATGTGAAATGTGTCAACTTGAAGCAATTAGTGTATCTGGATCTGAACATCAAACTGATAAGTAATTCTGGGATTACTTTTTATTTTCAACTATTGGCTTCCTTCAAATCAGTAATTCCAGTTTAGATACTTAATATTAACCCTTTATAGTTCACTCATACAAATACTCAGAAATTCAGAATTTCAGCCGTATGTGAAATGAGGACATAACCAGACTTTATTACTTTTGAGATGACATGACACTGGTTCGTCATGTAGAAAATCAAGGTCAGTGAAGTTATCATATTTGGTTCCTTGCCCATAAGTGGCAAAAAAAAAAAAAAAAAATCTAAGTAGTGAATATAAAAAAAAAACAAAAACAAAACACATGTAAGGTGAAAGGAACGTGTACATTAAAACATCACTTTTAGAACATTAGAGCAACATAAGTGCTGATCCAGACCCCTGTCCACATCCACATTATCCCTGTGAACATCATTACTTACATTAGTACCATTACTTCACGGTACCTTTTTTTTTTTTCTTTTCCTTTTTTCTCTTTTCTAAACTTGTCTTGTCCAGCATCATGACAGCAGAGCGGTAGTCTGGCTGCCTTTTTGTGCTGAACACATTTGCTTTGCCAAGGGAAACTTCGTAATATATCGTAATACGAGGCTCCCCTTGATATTCTACTGTCTTTGAGGATTTCTTTTTCTTTTTTTGTCAGACAAAAGGAAAAAGGTAACATTTTTTTACCTTGACATATTTCGGCTGCAGCCTCAGAAGGGTCACTTGATGTTACTGTGACCGGTCATTGTCAGCTGTTTTATCCAGGTTTGCCAGGCAACAGGGGACGATTATGATTCTGCTTTTTTCCTTTTGTTCGACAAAAAACAAAAAAGACAGTATGAACCTAATCGGTCTACTGTCTTTATTTTGAGTTTTGCTGAACCACATTTTGATGCCAGACCCGACATGAAGTAACAGGGGGAAGGAGAAGAAATGGGGAAGAAAGAAGGGGAGAGCGAAGGGGGGAGAAAAAAAAATGAAAAAGAAGGTGGTGAAGACCCTCACAAGAAAATATCAACAATGCTAAGAATCACAACCACGGTGATAATTATAACGATAACAATAACTAGAAGAAGAACTGAATAAACTGAGCAAAAAAACGTACTCGTACTCGTCTTCATCTGCTCATCCGGGTCCGGGTCGTGAAAAAAAATTACAATGAAATAAAATAGACAAAATAAGACCAATTAAATGAAAAATATAAGAAAAGAAAACATGAACAAACTAGAAAAACACTTGGAGAGTGCAGACCTCCGTCAAGGCAGATCAAGCCCCCCCGATCATCACCAAAATTGAATCATTTGTTCCTTGTGCCAGTATCAACATCTCCTGAAAATTTCAGCAAAATCCATCCATAACTTTTTGAGTTATCTTGCTAACAGACAAACAAACCCCGATGAAAACATAACCTCCTTGGCGGATGTAAATATCATAAACAACAACAGCACAAATAATACCTTCATGGTACCTAACAAAGCAGGTCCGCTCACTGTTCATGCGGAGCTGGACCTTACAGACCCTGTAGACCACATTGGACCTGAGATTGTTGCCTCACTGTCCTCACTGGAACTGTTCTTTCACTGTCTTGTAATGTGTGCGGATATTACCAAAAATAGTCACTTACCCGATAAAGGGGTAACCATTAGCCAGTATTGGAGCCTCATCCATCCTACAGGTAATCATTTGTAACACAGAGCTGATTTTGACTCTTCCATCATTAGGATTAACACCTTAACTTTGCTGCTGGTCAAGACAAAGCTGTGACATTTTAGAAAAATGCAACAAACATATATCATGATGTTTGAAACTGAGGGAAAACTCTCTGAGAAGCTGCAGTCCATTAAAGGTCTTTACTAGGGAACTAAATACCTCTGTTGCCTAGACTCCAGGGCTGAGAAAAGAGGCAGGTCATCTTACAAGCCTGGGTCTCATTACTTGGCTATATCTTTTGTCCCTGGCATCTTCTGACTGGAATATACACAAAGCACGCTAAATCCACTTAATGGCATTTCCACATTGAGCGAATAACCTCCACCCAAGTGCTGCTGCAGTGATTTCTTGTTTTTTTTATTCGTTTGCAATACACTTGTCTTTCCTGCAGTTTTCAAAGGGGAAAAGTGTGGCTCATGTACAGTTGTGCTCATAAGTTTACATACCCTGACTGAATGCGCATGGGATGGCCTTGAATGTTCCAACATGACAGTGAGCCAAAACATAAGGCCAAGTCGACCTGTCATCGGCTACAGCAGAAAAAAAAGTGAAGGTGAAGGAGTGTCCATCTCATTTTCCTGACGCTAATATCATTGAGCCACTTTGGGGAGGAGTCAAACATGCAGTACATGCAAGAAAACCCAAAATCTGAAAGAACTGAAGGTGTTTTGCCAAGAAGAACGGGCAGCTTTACCATCTGAGAAAATAAAGTGCCTCATCTGCATCTAGGGGTGTGTACTGGGAAAAGTCTGGCAATACGATACAAATCACAATACCTGGGTCATGATACAATTTATCACGATATGTCATGATACTGTTAACAAGGCAATTTTTTTTGTTTCTTTTTTAAAATAATTATTTCCCAGAAGAATTGAATTACACCAGAAATATTCACAAAAACTAAATACATTTTTATTTGATCAGAACAGGATCTAATGCTATATCACCAAATTTTCCTCTGCAAAAACTTAAATTATGTTTTACAGACATTACAGTTTAAGATCCTGCCCAAATGTTCACATTCTATTTTTTCGTAACTAACATTGTAACATTATTTTTGTACAATCCTAACAAAGGAACTAACATCTGCCTCTCTTAGACAGTAAAAAGTGCTTTCAGGATGCTTCAAATAACCATTATTTAATAAAACAGCCTTAATAATAATAAAATATAAACAAAAAAGAGAAACACAAAATAAAAATGAACCTCTGCCATATCTGCATTTAAATAAATACCTAAAAATATCGATACAGTACTTTTAAATATCGATACAGTATAGTGAAATGAAATATATACGGCAGAACCGATATTTTCTTACACCCCTATCCGCAACTACCACAAAAAAACTTCCATCTGTCATTGATGTTAAAGGGGCGGGGCCAATACAGAGGATTAAGAACTAGGGTATGTAAACTTATGATCAGGGTCATTTGGATAATTTCTGTTGTCAGTATGATTTAAAAAGAGCAAACACATTTGTTTGATAATAAATGACTTCACCAAACCACTAACCATCAGTGAAATAAGAGTTTTTGTATTATCATTCATATTCTCTGAAAAATGACCAAATAAACCCCCCACAAATTCTGCTAGGGTATGTAAACTTATGAACACAACTGGATGTGTGATATAGAGAGCTTCCAAGTAAGTTCCAAGTATTCCAGGTAGTTTTAACAATTGAGTTAATATGAGGCCATTGGAGAATAAAGCAGCCATTGATGAATGAGGACGCTGCCGGGGAAAGGGTGTTTTTTTTTTTTTTTTTTTTTTTTTTTGGGGTGGGGGTCGAAACAGGAGCTCTTGCTTTTTTATGTAACAAGCTGTAATGTTTGAGGAACAGAAAGTCCTCCGCTTTTCACAGAATGATATAATGGCACCATTTACAGGAAATGTGAACCCAGCACAACACGTTTCCGTGGAGTGACTCCAGCTTGGTGTGTTTGTTATCTCAGCAGCTGCTATAGCACAAGCTCTGTTACTCGGGCGAGCTGATTGATCTGATCCTGGGACGTATTTTCTGGACTTAAGCCAGCTGTGGCTAATGATGAAAGGGGGTGTTCCTCATGCTTACATAAGGTAAAGGAATACGGCTAACAACGCAGCGTGGACAGTTTGCAGAAACACTTTTCACTGTTTGTATGAAAAGGGAAGGAAATATTTACAGCCTGGAATCTGCGGATGATAGTGATAGTTGTTCAGTGTTAATAATTCATCTACTGAGTAATACAGTATGCATTTAACACTCTATATAGGTATGTCCCAGTCATCTAACCAGTGTCATGTCAAGTTTTCGCTTTTTACTTTAGTTAATATTTTTAAATTGTGAGGCCCTGGTATTAAAAATGGGTGTAGCACCACCTGGAAGCAAATGCTACTTTAGTGAATTTGTCTGATAATATGAAATCAACAGTTGTATCTTTGTCTTAAGCGTAGAGATCTACTAATTTTGATTTGGCCGTTCCAATATTTGTGAAAGCAGGTAGGATCCATGAGTTTGACATTACACTGGAGCTCTGTTTACCTTTCTCTGTACTTCAGTCCTTCGCTTCTTCTAATGTTTGATATGGAGCAAATTATTTTATGCTTAGTCAAGTTTTGCAGTTAAATGAAAATTTATAGATGCACATTGTTTGACACTCATCTCAGAGTTCTTCATTCAGGATATTCTGATGTGTTTACTGGAATTTATATGTATTTACTATTATCTTGGTTTTTGTTTTGTAGAATTGGCAATTTGGTCAAACCATACCCCACTTTAGAGTGAAATCTGTTAGATAGGTAGGCGTCGCACTGCACCCATATTTGTGGTGTACAGAGGATAAATGTTTATTATATGGGGAATCCAGGCTGTCATGGTATTACAATTTGAGTTGACAATATGCAAAAATTCCTAATGCATATGGATATTATGGAGAAGAAGAAGAGGAGTAGGTGGAGGAAGAAGAAGAAGTTCTTAAAAGTGTCAGGCAAATGGTGGAAAAAAAATGTGTAAATAACGATAAAATACGTGTTTTTTATATAATAGGTTCAGTCGACTATTTTTATGCACATTTTAGTTATTTAAAATAATAAATAAGCGTGTGAAATTGGACATCATTGTGATTATGTTATAAAATAATAGCAGATGGCAGCAATTAATCACATTTCCATTAACGGTACTTTGATGTTCATTATGTGCCAGTATGTCAACATTCTGACGAGCTTTTAGTTCAGTACTTCGGTTGTTCCGTGGGCGTAGACGCTTGTACACTGTTTGCCAAAGTCATAGATCCTCCCACGGTATTTGGATTCCCCAGCGTCCAGTTGTTCATGGGTCGCATATGAGTCTTTTGTATTGTTCAATATCGGTGAGTGTGCAAGTTATATTTCTGAAAAGGTCAGGTCCCTTATTCCATGGTCCACTAACACATTCACCTGGTATGTTTATTAACTGATTGTGGTGAAGGTGGTTATTACCAGCTCAGTCTATTCAGTCAGACCCAGCCTACAACGTTAACAAATGTATTAGCCTATGAATTAATGCATTTATCAGAGCAAAAATAAAAATATTTATCTTCGTCATTGAACATTTCTTGCTTAGATTTGCCCCAAATAGTACAATTTATTAATCATCTAACTATACAAATAACTTTTATTAAGATTTTTCATATTCTGCATCTTTTATATTAATTTGATGTATTATTTCTTTGTTACTTTAACATTTCTTCTTGATATTTAAATTAGTTTCTGCAGAATTACATGACTTGTTTATTTTTAGGAGATACACCTGTATGATATCATCATCTACTTATACTGAAATGCATATTATTCAGTGGTACTTTTAAGACTCACACAGGATTATGGGTAGTTAAATACCACTGAAGCTCCACAGAAATAACCTTGAAAAATGTTTGCATGAATAACTGAGTCCTTGTAGGATTCTGGACATGGGATCAGTCCTTTAGAAAATCTGATGACATTGCAATCCTGGAAATGAAGCCATAAAAGATCCTTCCATGACTTTGAGATAACTTATAATGTCAGTGTTCCTTCCTTCCCTCAAATAATGATAAAACCTTGATTAATACATTTCAATCTCAGAATATATTCATTTTTTATTACACATAATATATACAGTATAACAGTAGGTATAATTAATGTGGGTGATTTTTGTGGCATCAGCATCAGCAGGCCTTTTGCATGAATTTTATTTTAATATAAAACGTCCATATAACAGCAGGTTTTTCTCAGTTACGGCTAAGCAGATGTAACTGAGATGTAACCAGGCAGTCACATAGTCTATCAGAACTAAGCGGGTGAGGGGGATGGTCTGCATTTTGTGTGTCTTTTTCTTTTCTTATTTCTGTGCAAAAGGGAGGAATGTGTTTTGGACTGGCCCTGCTTTGACAGGAGGTGACTGTAACTGATGTTCCTGCTTCCTCTGACCAGTCCCCATTATGTGGACAATACCAAAAACCTAGAAATGATTGAATTTAAGCATATTGGAGAATGGTGTGTTCTTAACTATGACCGTGAAACCTACCAGGTGTCATTATGGATGTGGAAGGGTGGTGTCAAAGTAAAACGCATGCATCGCAATGGGAAAAACAAGTTCTTTTAACCAGGTTCCCGGGGTCATCAGCTGGTATCATGATGGACAGATACTTAGCCCAATGCCAGAACCACAAGATCTGAACAGGTGCTCTTTACAGATTGAACAGGTTTTTATTTTTTTATTTTTTTTAACTTCTTTTTATTTCCTTTTATCAAGTGCAGTCATAATCAATCAAACATTTAAAGGTACAGTACAGGTGTAAATATGGTGAAGGAAGTCCATGGGTATTAACATCCCAGTTGTGTCCAGAGTGAGTCCGTATTTATTTACTAAATGAGAAAATGAATTTACAATATACAAACTTTCATTATTTGTATTTGAGTGGCAAGGGGTGGGAAAAATAAATTAATAAATTAACAAACAAAACTTGCACATATAACACATATTGGTCACAACAAAGATTGTATCAATTAATAAAATATGAAATAATTGGGGTCCATTTGGTCAGGAATACATCCATTTTCAAGTGTAACTTTGCAGTTATATTTTCCATATAATAAACATTTTTACAATTTTTTAAAGTGAACATTTTCTGTTCTCCATTTGCTCTATACTACCACTACTACTACCACTACTACCACTACTACTACTACTACTACTACCACTACTACTACCACTACTACCACTACTACTACCACTACTACCACTACTACTACTACTACTACCACTACTACTACTACTACTACCACTACTACTACTAATAATAATAATACTAATATCTGCTAATCTGCTCTACCTCCTGAGCCACAGCCACTCAGTTAAATAATAGAAAAATGTTTCCTTAAGAGTTTCATGTTTAATAAATCATGTGTTCCCCTATTACACCCTTTGTCCACCCTGTACCATCATGTTTTATGAAAATAAACAAAATAGTTTCAGAAGTTAGCTACATTTTTTTGTGAAGTTTCTCTATAAACATGAGGGCCAGGTATTGTAGCTTAAAAGTTCACCGTAGTTGTTAGATGTTTCTTGAGAAAGAAAATACGGTGACGAAAAAAATTATTAGACCACCAGTGTTTTCTTTAATTTCTTGTTCATTTTATTGCCTGGTACAACAAAAGGTACATTTGTTTGGACAAATATAATGATAACAACAAAAATGGTTCATTGTAGTTTCATTTCAGAGCTGATATCTAGCCATTTTCCATGTTTTCTTGATAATAACCAAAATCACTTCAGTTCTTACATCAATATCTATGGTATTTTACTGACAAAAACAGTGCTTTTAGGCATTCCATGTTTTCTTTTCTGTTTGTTTTAGTCACATAATACACACAGGAGTTAGTACTTGATTGCATAACCAAGTTGTTTTTGATGACTTTGGATGGTCTAATAATTTTTTTCCGCGACTGTATAACTATTACAGATTTTAAAGGAAAATGCAGTTTTTGCCATAATTACACTATTATTAAAATGATTTCTCCATTAATTAACTAACATATACTGTTGAGAAAGGGACCAAATATTCTTATGAAAACATACATTTTATTATTGTTATGCAATGAAAAATGATTTAAGTTGACCTGTATTTGTCAATGACAGGGTGGCTGACAGCCTACAGTCGACTTAACACATTGAACATAAAGTTAAGTGGAAAATTTCATTTTTTTTGGACATTTTGAAGTCTAAACGGCACCTTATAATGATATTACTAATATGGAATAGAAACATGTTTCGCTGCAGTATGAATACAGTCTAGAATGGAGACTGTATGTCATGTTTTGTCTGGTCATCTTTTCTTGATTTGGGGTTCTAGTTAATCTTTGTCTCGCCTGCAGTGCAATTGGCCTTAGATAGTCCTTATTACATAAAGTGCACAGAGGGAGGGACCAGACAAAGTTAATTATTTGTCTGTGTCATTATGATAGTCATGTCCAGGTATTGGTGGAAGAGTAGATTTCCTGTCAGCATAGGATACAGAGCCACAACGTGGGTAAGTGCCCACAGGAACATGTGTGACTCATTTGAGTGGATACAAGGGGAGCAAATCTATAATATCATTCTCACTTGTTGATTATACTTACTGCTATACATTTAGAGCAAGACACTGAAACTTCATGGTTACAGTATAATATGCTGTGATGAGGGAGTCGTGCAACAGCTGTATTCAAAGCATACGTGTTTGTTTTGTAGAGATTGAAGCTTTGCACTTAATGCAAATGTGTGAAGTGTTTTTATCAACATTGTGTAAATGGAGCTCTTTTTTTGATCCGAGCTGTTTTTGTTTGAAGTAATTAAAAATAACAAAAATAGACTAAACACAGCCCCGTGTGTGAGGAAGATATTAATCATCATCAGTAACATCTGCAAATCACCAAGTATTCAAGGCTTAATCAGTAACAATGTTTACGTCTATAAAGGACATTTTGTTGTTTTTTACCATTACAAGTAACATGCATACTGTGCCAGTTTTCAGCAAACTTGGAAGAGTAACATAAGGGGCCAAGGACAAATCCAGAAAATTTGGGGCTTATCCAGAGAAAAGAGTGGAAGCTGTGATTTTTTTTTTTTTTTATGGCGTTTGGTTGAATTAGAAGACCTTGGCAAAGGAGTGTGTTCTCATGAGTGCTGTTCTAGTTCTAGTGTAATTGTTGGAAAGTATGTTACCAGCCTTGGCAGTTATTTAGTATGATCATTAATTGGCTTTTTGCAATCATTTTGCATGATATGATGTTGGCTTTTCTGTCTTAAATAATAACTATGCGTAACATGTAATGCTATTTTGTAAATCCGTGATTAGTTCATAATTTGCCGTATTTTACCATGTTCCATAATTGGAAAAAAAAATTATCCTTGACTGTATGATTTCAACAGTATTAGCCACTAGCTCCGGGGGTCAAACTCATTTTAGTTCAGGAGCCACATTCAGCCCAATATGATCTCAAGTGGTTGAATGATAACAGTGAAAAAAGTAAAATTACATTATGAAAATGTTTACTGTCCTTTGAAAAATAACATGAACAACCTGAAATGTCTTAAGAAAAATAAGTATTTTAACAATATTATTCCTCAGTTTGTTATTTACACATGTGCATGACATCTTATAGGTGGCACTGGATCTGTAAATGCACAAAAGATTTATTAACAGACAGAATATTGTTAAAATTGCCCTTATTTCACTTAAGACATTTCATGTTCATATTCTACAGAAGGAGACAAAACTAAAGGAACTGGTCTTTTTTAAAATACATTCTAAGTCATTTTAAATGAATGGGAAAAGGATAAATCTAGATGTAGATGTTTTTCTAATTAATTGAATCGGGTTTTTCTTTGAGATGCTTTTAAGGAACATTGTTGTTATACTTTTAGTATCCCTTAAAACAATGGTGATGTTTTGTATGTATGTCCTTATCTAGCGTTTTAGGAATGGTTTTAGTACTGACTTTTATTGTGTTTCATGTGCACTTTTTATGTATGTTTTTAGTGTGGATGTATGGCTGTGATTTCTATTTTTTGTAACTTCTGCAGAGTTTTTTTCCTGGTTAAATAAAGGTAATAATAATGATAATAATAATAATAATAATAAGAATAAATATTTCATTCATTCATTCACATGCTTATTTCAAACCTGTTACCACAATTTAACACTTAACAGACAACAACTAGACAGCTGATAAAACACATATTTGTTCAGGTTATTCACATTTTTTGTCAAAGGCTAGCTTGTAAATGTATACATTTTCATGTAATTGCACTTTTTTACGCTAAAAAAAAGGAACACTTTTGAGTTGTCATTATTTATAGGTTACTATGATAGTATTTACTAGTCCAACCCACTTGAGACCAAAATGGGCCTCTGAACTAAAATGATTGATTGTGAATACCTTCAGTGTGATTTTTGCATTTCACAAATTCATCCCACGGGCCTGATTGGACCCTTTGGTGGGTTAGTTTTGGCCCACAGGCCATATGTTTGACACCCCTGCACTAGCTCATTATACACACATATAATTTCGCTGTTTTAGGCTGTATCATTAATATTTCATTTAGCTGTCCAATGATTAAATGACCTGTCAGAGTTGTGAGAGTGACAGGACACTGAACTTTTGGCTTCTCTGTTCAGGGTTTGTTGTTGTTTGTGAACAGTTGAACAGTAGCGCTGCTGAAGTGGATGGGAATATTTCAGTTGCTTCAGTATTTTTGCTGAAATAGCCGAGGGGTAAATTACAAAATGTTTTAAAGGAGTACGTGTGTATTAGAAAATCATAAACATCATTTACACACATTAGTCGTGTTCACTTTTCTTAAATTTTTTGTCCTTTAGTTTGGCCAATAAATAAGCGTCAAGCTTTGACCTGATATGACCAGGACATACAGCAAAGAGTTTTAAAAGATAGCACAATTTATGCTTTGAGAGAGAAATCATTAATCAAAAACAAACAAAGCATCTAGGTTGTACAATCACAGTTGTAACCATTCATTTGTAATATATAGATTATTCTAGGTCAGCCGCTTGAATTAGGTCACCTTATATTCACGACACTGGTTCAAAGCCCTGGAAGTCCTCCTGTTTGCATACAGAGGTTATCATATAGTTTCAGGGTAAGGGTTAGTGTGTTTTACAGTAAATAGGAGTTTGCGTCAGTGAGTCAAAATTTCCTGAACTTTCTCAAACAGGCTTTTTCTGCATGTTGGATAAACACAGACCGGTAACTATTGCAGTGTGCTTGAATAAGCAGCTTTTTTCCGGCGCTGTCATAGTGGAACTTTAATGCACAGCTCACACTTCAGGGAACTGCACTTAACACATCTCAGAACTTTCATCATCCATAAAATAATTAGTATTTATCTGTCAAATTAATGCAAAGTAGTGTCTTTTTCCTGGTAGATAAGGAAGGTCTGGCTTCAACCATGTGATCTGCCTGTCTGTCCCAGTGGTAGATTTAATAGAAGTGTTTTGACTTTAGTCTTCTTAAATCCCATACTTGTGACTGCGTTCTGCTTTCTAATCCCCTGTGTTTGTGCACTGGATTCAATAATGTATGTTAGCACATAAGGGTGCAATAAATTCCTTGTCAGTAGATGATTCACATGTTAGTTTCTATCATATACTTCCCACTTTCGCTTCTGACATTTGTCTTGCTGCCCTGGATAAATTAACTGAAAGCTGTGCTGTGTTTGTTGTTTTCAAGGCTGCTGATACTGTAAGATGGACAGTAAACAGGGGAACAAATCAGCTAAAGACAAGAAGAGCAACTCTGGCACAAAGGTTAGTACCATTTACTCAGTGAACACAACGGCCCTCTTCATGGAGCAAATAATCTATGCTGACCAGCGCACATTACTGCCAAATCACATCTAGATTAGCTTCAGATAAGAAGAATAAAACGGCTTCAAAGGCTCATGTGTAGTATCTTGTTTGTGTCAATAAAAAGAAAATTAATTACTTCTCAAGTGACAGGTCACTGTACAGCATTTACTATTAAAGGGCTCATGTTTATCTAAACCCACTTTTATTAGTCTTTGGTTCATTTATTTGTATAATTGGACCCTGATAGTTCATAAAGTTTGAATTTGAACCCTCCAGGTGCTGCAAAGTTATCTTTATATTCATTTTGGCAAAAATCGAGT
>JAPQRP010000024.1:30563720-30580786 GCA_037367295.1 Apogon hyalosoma | reverse complement strand
CCACTCGATTTTTGCCAAAATGAACATAAAGATAGCTTTGCAGCACCTGGAGGGTTCAAATTCAAACTGTATGAACTGCTGGGGTCCATATACACAAATAAATGAACCAAAGACTAATAAATGTGGGTTTAGCAAAATATGACCCCTTTAAAGACCCAAACATCCACCAGTGACCAAAACCATCTACTGATGTAACTGTTAAATACCTGTGTATCCACTAATCCTATCAATACATGAAAATAATTGGTGGAAAATACAGTTTGTCATCTTTTCATGGTCATCAGATATGATCCATTTGGACGTTCTGAGGCTTCGTAGTGAACTTGGAAACACCGTCATCTTCTATGACATGGAGTTGTATCAATGACAGTGGATGGAGACACTTGTTTTTATGTTCAGTTAATGATATATTTTGCTGAAAAAGTCACTTTTTCTTCAGTTTTCTCTGTTTATGATTTAATTACCTTTGAATTCAGTCTGAGCTTTTATGAACATCTACATGATCAGTGAATTCAACTTAGGAAAATGCATAATTTTCACTGAAAAAACACAAAATACAGAGGATAATATTACCATAAATGGTGATAAATCATTTAGGAATGGTTAAATCTAGAGAAAAATTCATTTGGGAACTGACACAAAAGTAACACTAGGTCTTTATGGGTTTAAGGTGATAAATAGTCCGGAGTCTGGTTTCGACCGGCTCAGTATGTAAAGTGTCATGAGATCACTTCTGTTATGATTTGGCGCTATATAAATAAAATGTAATTTGATTTGATTTTATAGTCCTGATGTTGAAAAAAAATGCCCGTGATGCAGCTGGATTTGTGAGCTCGCAAAAGCATATGAGGCCCTTCAAGAAAAGTTTAAATCTGCACCAGTCCAAACATTTCTACAGTCTATACTTCCATATCATCCAACCCTTGTATATGGTGTGCTATGTTTATGCAAACCTGATATGACACAGATCTTGTACAATAATCAGATACACTTACACTGTCCATATTAGTTTCACAATAAGTATATGGTTGTTCTTTTCTGACCACTGCAGATTAAATGACCAAAAGACTAAAATAAGAACCAGGATGTATCACACACAGTCCTTGTGTTATACTCTCGACTCTGAGCATCTGTCTACTATGCACATTCTGGAAAAGTCTGGTTCATATTATCCCATAAATACTTTTTACCCCAAAGGAGAGGCAAGGGTATTGGTCTTAGTTTGTTTTTTTTTTGTTTGTTTTTTTGTCAGCAACTTTACACAAAACCTACTGGACCAATTTCCATGAAATTTTCAGGAAAGGTGTGAGGTGGTCCAGAATAGATCCCATTAAATTTTGGTGAATGTAGGTCAAAGGTCAAAGTCAACAAAAATGTGTTTTCGCAATGATAAGAGAAAGGGCAAATCAGGTAAAATGTTTGCGAGGGGCGGGGTTTGTTGTGCCTGCCACCACTTGTTTGACAGATGGTATTCAACAACTAACCAATGTCTCATAACTTTTTCTAGAGTTTCTTCACTTGTGTTCCTTGGAGATGACATCTGACAGCTCTGTAGGGTTGCAGGGTTGTCTTTTTTTCTGATGCATTTCTCTGTAAAATCATGTTTTATGCTGTTGTGTGTGTTTATGCAAGATCATATGCAAATAGAGGGGGAGGATTCTCAAAGGAAAGACCCCGACTGGGAGGCATATCGCTGCTTTGTACCGTGTACCTCTATCATCTATTCTCTATCCCCTTTTCTGTAGGGCCTATGGTGTGTTCTATTTCATCAGTGTCAAGAATAAATACTAACCTCACTACATATCTTTCAATCTTTGTATCTATTTATAGTTTTCTAGCCTTTTCTCTGTTTGGCCTTGGCACAATTTCTTAATAAATACAGTCTGTTTGCTCAGACAGAGAAAAAGCATGATTCACTTGGGTCCATTTATACCTGTTTATCTGTGCATTTTCAAGGGATAAATGCAGTTTTCCACATATAAATGTAGATATAAGTTCGAACACTCCATTATAATAGCGACAGTATCATTCAGTCACACCATTTTCTAATTAACCCATAAGAACCCAGTGCTATTTTTGTCTCTATTTAAGTTTTCTTAAGTGATTTATCATCATTTATTAAAATGTCATCCTCTGTATTTTGAGGTATGTCAGTGTAAATTATGTATTTTCCTATATGTCATTTTCTGATCATGTAGATGTTCATAAAAACTCAGATTAAAGTTGAGGGTTATTATATCAAAAACGGACAAAAATGAAGAAAAAAGTGACTTTTTCAGCAAAGACATCATTAACTAAACATAAAAACATGTGTGTCCATCCACTGCCATTGATCCAGCTCCGTGGGTTTTACTGGTGAATTAATGTTGTAGAAGATGACGGTGTTTCCACGGTAACTACAGAGCCTCTAAACATCCAAATGGGTCATATGTGATGACCATAAAAAGATGACAAACTGTATTTTACGCCAATTATTTACATGTATTGATAGGATTAGTGGATCAACAGGGATTAAACAGTTTAGATCAGTAGATGCGTTTGGTCGCCATTGGTTTTTTGGGTCTTTATGGGTTAAATAATTTAATAAATGAAGAGGACCTTTTTTTTTTTTTTTTTTTGTTAATGACTTGCATTTTTTATTAACTTTTTCCAAACATATCACATTATCACACACCAAATACTAACATTAGCAGAATGGTTGTTCATATTGATATTGTGGCTTTTATCCCACACACATCAACTTTGAGTATCCATGTATATCATTAATACATATTTATAAATATCTACACAGAGGTGTCTAATCATACTATACACACATACATACATAAGGTATGTGATCATTGTCTTTTCAGTGTGAATCCTCTTAGCCTTTAGTCTTTGAGATCTAAATATTCCAGGTATTTGCTCCATTTCAAATGATATGTTTCCGTTTTGTCCTGCATCCTGTATGACATTTTTTCATACGCCGCTACTTTTCCAAATTCCGTCATCCACTCCTGGAACAGAGGTTCTCCATATTTCTTCCAGTTCCTCATTATAATTTGTCGTCCAGTCATTAGAACAGTCTGTATCCAGTCTTTTAGTGGTTTGGGAAATGCATACAGCACTTGAGGATCACCTAATAGAAAGAACTTGGGGCGTAGGCATAAATTGTCTTTTTATAACATTAATAACGTACCTGTGAATCTTCAACCAAAACTGTTTGAAGAGGACCATTTTTCAGTAATGATAGTTTGACTCGTGTAGTCAAATGGGACCCTGTACTCAATGTTATGAGCTCTTAGGCATAAAGTAAAAATGTTGCAACCGTTTTTTCTGATGTGCTGAAATCCTAAACCCCCTTCTCTGAACTCATTATTCAGTAGCCTAAACCCATTTATTAAAACATCAGTCCCTCTTTTTGTACAACCTTAAGCTGCTTTACTTTCTCACTCTCTAAAATACATCTTCACTCTGATGCAATCGAGCTGTGAAATGGTGAACACAGGCTGCGAAACTTAAACAGTACTGTCCTCGGGTAGACGCGACAGCACTTGAACACTTGTTTAAAATGATAATAAGGAAAATACAGAAATGCAGCAGAGAGTTGTTCAAGGCAATCAAGAAATCAATGAAGAAACAACTGAATATCACTGACTGTGTCCTTCGACGTGATAGAATTCACATGATGCATGCGCACATCCTTTGAATTCAACTCAGAGAATTAACAGTTTAAATACTATATGTATGTGCTGATACCTGCAGTACAAATCCTTATTTGCCAAATGTTACTGTACAGTAGTCGCTTTTCCATTGACCCTCAAATTGCGCGAATATAACTTGCACATAAAAATTGACCGAATGAAAAAAATGACAGTTTCACCCAAAGTCTCATTTTTTGCTGAAAAGTTTTTGCACTGGCAAGAGGTGGTTTTTCGGGCGTAGTGCAATTGGTATATCCCGCAAAACTGCAATGGAAAGACCTTTTTCCATAACTAGAGTCACGTGAAAAAAACAAAAAAACCCCAAAACAGATGTTAACGGGCATTACAACAAACAAAGAAGAAGAGTTTTGAAAGAAACATGGCGCGGTATGTGTGGGCACACCAGAAAACCGAATCATTTTTAAATTTATTATGGGATAGAGGGGTAATATATAACAATAATGAATATATCTGTAAATCAACAAGATATTTATGTTCATCGCCATTTTTATGGAATGACTTCTCGTGTCATCTCACGATAATAAATAAACAAATCATTGCATTTGTGATTTAATAGAAAAACCGACATTAGGCACTTCTGTTTTTTCAACATTAAGTAAATATCGGTAAAGTTTTGTGCAGATACCCAATGGAAAAGCAACTACTGACAGGGTTTAAAATGTATTCCAGAGAAAGACATCATTTCTACATTTTTGTCAATGAGACAGGGTTCAATATGTCAATGATTGTGGAATAGAATAGAATAGAATAGAATAGAAAGGATCTTTACTGTCACTGTCACAGGAACAATGAAAATTAGTTTAGCAGCTCTGTTTTATTTAGCATCAAAAACACTTAGTGCAAAAAGAACTGTATAAAAATATCACACAAAATACTGAAAATAGAGGCATGTGCACAAAGCTTCAGGATAAAATAGGGTCTGGCCAAGCGGTTCTGGATGGACAGCCTTATTACATTTTCCTTTGCCCTTTCACACCTATTTATTGTAAAAAATAAAAAAAGAATGATACCTCATTTTGCAGGGAATAATGAGCACTTTTAGATGTGTGATTGAACCAAATTTTCTGGCTTAAAAATAATAAAACCTCTTGGTAACAGATGGACAGAAAATGAACACCTGTTTTTGACAACTTTATAAAGCCGGCCTTAAAGTACGGTTCCAATTTTCTTCAATCTGTAAAATCTTTACTGCTGGTCCTCCAGGGTGTCTATTTTGCAAAAAGGAAACAGTTTGTATTTTTTCATTATATAAGGGCATAAAATAGCAAGAGTTTTGCTAAGTGTTCGGGTAACGGATGGACAAGGGAGAGGAATTACAAGTTTCAGTTGTTTATTCATTATATTTATTAGTAAATACAGTGCATATATAAAATCTACAAAGTCTAATACTGTGATAAACTAATTTAATCCATTTTAACACATATTTATCTCAGTTTATTAGATATTTGTAACCACTGTAAAAAGAGTAGCCAAAGCTTTTAAAATAGACCTTACAACAGACCATAAGTATAATATAGGTCCAATAGACAAGGATCACAGTTATGCTTTGAATTGAACTGACAGACAAAGAATGCAAACAGACATTTACACTGAATATAATGCCATTTAAGTATTATTAAAATATTTTTCTTGTGCTGGACACTAGAAATACAGGGTTATTCAAAATGAACTGATTTCATAACACATTGCTTCAGTTCCCAAGCGTCGTCATGGAATGAGTCAGTGACCATTTGAAAGAGGAGTTTTCTAAGTTTTGAACGGCTGACCTCGACGACCTTAAACATCCAGTAACAACAGTGATCAACTCAGTGGATCGTGATATTCTGATACGCATCTGGGAGGAATTCTGGGCTTGTAAGACAGTTGATTGTAAGTTGATTGTGAGTAGAATATATGTGACTTGGCTTGAGTTTTCTTTTGCTTTTCCTTATTAAAATATTGCATAATGAAATCGGTTCATTCTTTTTGAATAACCCTGAAAAGTCTTCAAAAGATGATTTTACATTTAGTTTTGGATCTAGACGTTAACCTTCCCTTGGTCAGCCCCGATATTAAATATACATATGCTACTAAAGTACTACAAAAACTACTGAAATATACAATAACTAACTCTAAGATTTGATGCTGAGGCAGGATGGATTTGTCACTGATTAGATTTTGAAGATGATTTTTTTCAGCGTTTTACAGTAATGTGCATTTAATTCACAGTTTCCTTTAGTCTTTTATGAAATGCTAAATGTATTTACAGTAATTAATAAACATTACTGTATGCTCTATCCGTCCTAGTTGCAGTGTGTTCCATTTTATTGTGTGACGTGTACTGACTTCTCTGCGGTGCGTACATGTTAGCTGATCTTAAAGCAATGTTTGCTTTTGAGTTCAGGCAAAAATGTTTTTTGAGGCATTTATTTGACTTTAATAGAAGAGTGAAAGGTTTTGTGAATGTAGTTTTAACCTTGGATTATTTGTGTACTGTGGAAAAAATGTGTTTTAGTGAATGTGCAAAACTGTAATGTAAGGCTCTTATTTTTCTCCAGAAAGTGCATTTTATGTCTCATTGCCACGTAGATCCTTCGTTGTAGCATTTCTGGTAAAAAAAAAAAAAAAAAAAAAGTAAAGAGCTGTTTCAGCACCTGTTGCTGTTGATGAGCTGATGCTGCCTTCGCCTCTTTTCTTTAAAAATAAATAACAGTACTATCAGAACTTTTCTACTGAGCTAATGCTTGCTTTAATCTACCTGTTAACCATGTAATTACAGTATTTCACAAATAGTCTTGCACATGAATGTTGCACTAACCTGCTGGTTTGTTGCATGAATGTCGCAAGCATAGCACAGATTGGTGAATTTATAACTCTCGGTTCAAGTTCATGGTAAAATTTGAGTGTTTTTCCTCACAAAATCATTCATATGGTGTTTACGTAGAGTTTGTGGACCATGTTGTTTTTGCTGCTGAAGAGGAAATAAAAACAATTACCAAAAGTCTGTTAGCTGTGTGTCGGAATTCTGAACTCTGATGCGCAATGAGTCTGATTTACACAGATGCGTTAAAGTAAAGTTTGAGTGTGGGAACATTTTTGATTAAAACTCTTGCAGGAGAAATGAATCCACCACGGTCTATGGTAATTAATGGAAATACTGCAGCTGTATGTACAAGAAAAAAAGTGTTTATTTCATCTGGATGTTATCAGTTTTATAATATTTGTAATTAGACACCAACAAAAAGGTATCACACACACCCAGACACACACCTAATCCTCCAGAGAGTACAGAAAATAAGGTGAAACTTGTTGGAGTTTGATTGAACACGTTTAGATTTTATAAGACAAGAAGAAATTGTGATGCAGATCATGGTTGCGATTCTGTTTCCAAACACTGCCATATGACCTTGTGCCCAGACTGCCCAGCCCTACATTAATGTATTATTAGAACTGGATTCCAAACTCCAATATGCTGTTTATTCTGTTGAATGGAAAGTTGCTGATTTGTGGATGAGCCTAAAATGTGTTTGGCTCCTGTGTTGTTAGTGGGTTACGTGGCTCATGACACATGTGGACTAGGTTTGCTTCGAGTTGGGTGATAAAACGATAACGATATATATCACAAAATAACTTCTCCTCAATAGAAATAAGAGACATGCTCGATACAATTTAAACAGAATTCATTTGTCCATGTTTTGATGTAACGTAAGAACAGCCAATCACAATTAAGTACCGCTGCACCGAACCAATCACAGTAGAGCCACGTTGACGCACACAGCACAGGCGTAAGAACCAGCACACATGTTAATGTTTGGGCTACAGCGGGACATAATCAGTGTTCCCTCGGGAGAAAAGTTGACCGAGAACTCAGGCAACCGGGTTAGTGACAAGTAAGGTTTGAACCGTTTGGGTTCCAGCGTTCAGCAGAGGCATAGAAGCTGGGAGTCAGACGTTCAAAGCATGTTAAGTTTCACTTTTGGTTTATGCCAGTTACAGCAGTTACAGAACGCACCCCCACGTATAAACCCTCGACATTGTTTGGTGAAGATGGTCTGTTTTGTTTGTGTTCTTTTTTTTTAAGTCTTTATTTATGAGAGTTTTTTAAGTTTCTTTTTTTTTTTTTTTTACAGATTCAAAAAACAAAACAAACAGGTCATGAGGTCAAGGGGTTACAAAGATCACATTGCTTAGACAAACACCACAATTTTTATACCTAATGGTTTAGAAATTTGTCTCACAGGTTGTGTAAACGTGCCATTTTTCCCAAAGTTCTTCACCCAGTTCTTTCTGAAGTCGTATTGTGTAGGTCATCTGTTCTAGTAAATGGAGATGTTTTACAATATTAATATGTTTGTGTTCTCTTTTAAAAGGTGAAAGCGTTTGCCTGTTGGTCAGACTTTTGGTTTAGTTTTAAATATATGTACCTGTTTTATTTATCTGAAACAGTCTGAAATAGTTGTACAATGTTCCCCAATAATAAATTAAAACAAACAGTAGTAATATTGTAATAACAGAAAAGTTAGACAGTTTTTTAAAGTGCAGTTGATAAAGTGCAAACATTTAGTTGAGGTCACTCAAATTTAAAAACACAGGCACTGTCTGTTGAATCTCGCTGTCTTATCCATAAGACGGAGCGAAAAGCTTGACATGACATGAGTTCTGGCATTTTCAGCTCCACTTGAAGTGTGTTCCAGGCAGAGGGGGCGGCAAAGCTAAAAGCTCGCTTCCCCAATTCAGTTCTAACTTTGGGTACATTCAAATAATATGGCTTACAAGACCGTAAAGAATAGTGACTAAATCTGTCATGTTGAACCTCTGACAGAAAATAAATCATATTTGAATCCAAAATAACTTTCTGATGTCTTCACAACAAACTTATGAGTAACGGAAAATTTAAGCTTGACAAAAATAGTGATTTATTTCATAATTCAAATAAAGATATTGTCTGATATGAAAAAAAAAATATATCGTGATATGATTTTTTTCCCCATATCACCCAGCCCTAGGTTTACTGCACATGTCGCTCCTGCTCAGGCCAATGGGCGACTGCAGTGACAAGACATACACTGAAATGTCTTTTTTGGGTGTTCAAACCTTCTTATTCTAAAAACTCATCATCATGATACAAAGTAAGATCTTTTTCAAGTTGTAGGTGTTGCTGACAGTATTTTTACTACATTTCGTGCAGTGGCAGGATGGCTTTTCTCCTTCCTTCACCCCATTATCTGCAAGCATCAAGAGCAAAAACCTCTGAGTTACAACAAACACACGTCTTTGTGCCGTTTGCGTTTGTAGGGATTTAGCCATTTTAATACCATGACACACTTCCTCATGCGTACAGTTTGCATTTTACCAAAACATCTTCTGCCCTGATACTATTTTGCAAAGGCTCTGTTGCTGTATCCAGCTCTCAATACCATGAAATAAGAAACATTCAAAGTACTAACTAAAGCATCTAACAAAGTCTGGAGATAAGTTTGACAGTGTGTGAATACTATTGTTGTCTGGGGAGGGGGGTGCATCGCTTCCTTAACCTGCAGAGTTAAACAGCTGCCGGTGATCCAAAGCATCCACTGATGTAAAATGTATTACACAACATAATATAGTTCCTCAGCTATTCAGCAGCATCAGATACGACCCGTTTTGGCGTTAGATCCTCTGTAGTGAACGTGGAAACACTCATTTTCTTCAACACTGATTCACCAGCAACACCCATGGAGTTTTATCAACGCCAGTAGTTTCCTAGTTTTCTTTGTTTTTATATAATTACCATTTAATTTCATCCATTCATCGTCTGAACCGCTTTATCTTCGCGAGGGTCGTGGGGGCGGAGCCTATCCCATCTTCCTATGGGCGAAGGCGGGGTTCACCCTGGACGTGTCAGGACTGACCTATAGAAATGAACAACCAGTTACTCACACATTCACACCTATGGACAGTTAAGATTAACCAATTAACCTATCAGTGCATGTCTTTGGATGGTGGGAGGAAGCCGGAGTACCCGGAGAGAACCCACGCAAATATGAGGAGAACATGTAAACTCCACACAGAAAGGTTTTGGTGTTGGAATTGAACCCAGGACCTTCTTGCTGTGAAGCGACAGTACACCACTACAGTATTCACTACACCACCACTGAATTTACTCTGAGTTTCTATGGACACCTACATGACCAGTAAATTAGACTATATGTGTGTGGCCCAAATCTGATTTTTTTGCCCATATGTGACCTGTATCCGATCTGTTAAAGACAGTTTGAACAGCACAAATCCGATTTTTTCAAATGTGACCCAGACCACTTTCGTATGTGGTCCTAAATCCGATACGTATCTGATGTTTTGCAATGCGACTTCAGTCTGAATGGCCAGGTCGCATTTATCCGACCTTTACGTCGTTGAAATGCGACAAATTCTGCGTCGCAGGAGGAGAAGCGCGGGGAAAATATATTTACTACTTCCGTAAACACAGTGCGTGCCTGCGTTGTCACATATTACATCAGGACCTCTTTTGCGCATGCGGGTCACTTTAGGTTCACATTCAGTTCATATTCAAAACTGATAGAACTCGCATTTTATGTGAAATATGGATTTCACCAAAAAATTGGAATTGTGCATTAAGACCTGCTGTCTGAACGTAGCCTTAGATTAGAGATGCAGAGGGTCATACAGTTGTAAACGGTGCTAAATCACTTAGGAAAGGCTAAATGTAGTGAAAATTCTTTCGGAAGACACCACAAAAACAGGTGTTAAAGGGTTAAAGTGGTGCCACACACAGCTCTCTTCATCCATGAGACATTCTGGCAGTTCATAGTAGGCTGTCAGGATGGTTTCAGTGGATCTGGGTCCTGGAGGACTGACTAAAGCCTGTGTCCATATACTTGTGACAGCTTGTTTCAGGCTTAGTTTTCTGAAAAAGGCGCTGTGTGTATTTCTCAACTGGTTGAACATTTTTTGTAGGTTAACAATATTTTCAGAGCCCACAGGTCTGTTTTTATAATGGAAAAAAAAAATTCCCAATATATTCTCCTTAACTTTACCTTTCTACTTCCCTCTCCTGGGCTCAGCTAACCCTCTATCCATTCTCCTCACCACTCCACTTGTGTCTGGATCATGTAGTTTTTCTCCCAGTGGCCTGTGGTCTGAAAGATACGAGTCGATACGTGTATCTAAAAAAAAAAAAAAAAAAAAAAATCTTTGTCCTTCACTTTAAGCCATAGGAAATACACCTAGACTGGTGATTGTGTCTAGGCTGCATCCACGTCAGCAACATGTGCAACGACCCAGTCCACAGGCGTAATGAGCCGCATAATGCAGAAGCAACACAGAAGTCATACATCTGTTTGGCCTATACACTCCCAGGATATCTCACGGATTGCAAGAACTGTGTATAGCACCACTTTAACCCTTAAATTATATATATTTTTTAGCAGTTTCCAAATGATTGTTTCTGTACAATTAACCTTTTCTAAGTGATATATCACCATTTGCTATAATATTATCATCTGCATTTTGCATTTTGCAGTGAAAAGCAGATGTTTTCCTGTAAGTTATAGGCTTCCATGTATTCAGGGTCAGACTCAGAATACTTTATTAATCCCGAAGAAAATTGTATATGTAAGATGCAGAGTTGGGAAGGAACTATGTACAAATATTTTATCACTGTACTCGAGAAAATGTCAGGTATCTGTACTTCCTACTCCTTGTATTTTTCAGTCGTCTTACTTTTTGTTTCAATACATTCCAGATGAATATCAATTATTTTACATTTTGCATCATTTTATTCTGCATCATAACATGCTTTTCCAATATTAAATCTGATTTCTACCTAAATGGATGGGATAAGACAATGCTATCAGTGCATTTCAAACATAATCTCGTGTTTTTTTATAGAAGTATCTGCTTTTCTACTTAACCCATAAAGACCCAAACATCCACTGTCGACCAAAACCACCTACTGATCTAAACTGTTTAATACCTGTTGATCCACTAATTCTATCACTACATGTAAATAACGGAGGTAAAATACAGCTTCTTAGCTTTAAATCATCATCAGATACGACCCATTTGGATGTGCGGAGGCTCCGTAGTGAACGTGGAAACACCGTCATCTTCTACAACGTTGATTCACCAGTAAAACCCATGGAGTTGGATCGACGACAGTGGATGGAGACACTGGTTTTATGTTCAGTTAATGATAGATTTGACTGAAAAAGTCACTTTTTCTTCAGTTTTCTTTGTTGTTGATGTAATAACCCTCAACATTAACCTGAGCTTTTATAAACATCTACATCAGCATTTCTCAACCTTTTTTTGAACAAACGCCCATTAACAGCATCAGGAGCCTCTGGCCACCCCCCCCCACCCCAACCCTGAAAAAAATTGCGATGGACTTGTTTGCTGAGAACATGATGGTGGGTTATATAGCTCTGTAGGTAAAGCTCCCCCTACATCATGGCCACCTGGTGCCCCCTGAAAAAAAATTTGCATTGGGGGGGCTGTAAGACCAGGTGGGGAGTATGTGAGTGAGTGTATGTCGGACATGGGCTCCTTACACTGGGAGGGAGGGGGCGAGCGATGTATAATTTTGTAATGTACAACAGCGATTAACGCCCCCCCTGTGTGCGTGGGGGCCCCCCTCTCAGCTTTCTCATTCCAAATGCCCCCCAAAGATGTCCCACCATCCCCATTGAGAAACACTGATCAATATGATTGGTACATTAAATATTGGAAATTTGATGTTTTCACTGGAAAAATGCCAAATTCTGAGGATTGTTTCATAATAAATGGTGATATATCGCTTAGGAAATGTTAAACATAGAGAAAAAAATCACTTGGGAACTGCCATTAAAGTAGCACTGAGTCTTTATGGGTTAAGTAAAGATGTTTTTTTGTTTGTTTGACATCTCTACTCAGACATGAATGTGCTCGTATCAGCCCTAAACCGTAACCTAAACACTAAACACCAGCCACTGAATGCATTCCTGCTACCTACGATACGACCCCACACCTTTTCTACTGATCTGCACCTCCTTTTGGCCTAAATGTCAACTTTGTCAACTGTAGATCTCTTCATTCAATTGTCACACTGCCAGGATTCATAAAAGTCTGTTCATTCTTCCAGGACATTTTAATATCTTGACACTTGGCCTTTCCTCCTCTGTTACCCTCAGGACCAACTTTCTATCTATCATGCTACTTTTTATGCCTCCAATTATTATTTTATCCTATAATGTGAAATAGAGTAAAATGATGAAGTCGGGAAATTTTATACTCAAAAGGTCAAAGTTTAATTTATTTCACTCTGACATCATAATATTGAATAAAGGTCAAAAGTGAGGTTTTTTTTTAGCCAGTAAAGTTACAGAATCAGAATTTAAACTTCACTGATTGGGACAAGTATACAGCTATGGCGGTGGCAATTCTAGCTCACAATCCGGCTCCTTTGTATTCGATATTGAATTAACTACAAGCGGTGCTTCACATGTTGATTCCTAATTACCACATGCAGACAGAGCTTTCTAATCGAATAAAAGAGAAGGCTTTGTCAAAGTAACTGTCTTGAAGTTCTCCTTTGGAACACTGAGATGCTAATGATACTTCTCACTTCATTTACATATTTCTAGTACAGCTTCCTTTATTATTTACTCACCAGGGTATTTCTTCAACCTGTATATCAATGAGCTGCACCCCAAACCTGTTGATTCTTTAACGCTTTAAGAGCCAAACAGGCACCGCCGACCAAAACCATCTACTGAACTAAAATGTCTAATGACTTCTGAACCACTGATCCTATCAATACGTCTAAATAATTCAGATAAAATGCAGTTTCTCGTCTTGTCAGCAGCATCAGATATGACCCATTTTGGCATTCAGAGGCTGTGGAAACAGTCATTTTCTGCAGCATTGATTAACCAGTAAAACCCATGGAGTTTTATCAATACCAGTAGGTGTAGAGGCATGTTTGTATGTTCAATTAATCACATATATACATTTCAATTTTTCTGTTTTTATATAATTATAATTGACTTGCTTTTAATTTAAGACTGATTCACCAATGGGACCTATGTAGTTTGACAAATGACAGTGGCTGTAGATGTTCGTTTTAGTTTCATTTCATTTAGTTAATCTCAGAGAAAAAAGCTTTGTTGCACCTGGTTTAGCTAAAAGCCTATTTTCATCTATGATCCCTGGGTAGCTGAGGACAAATATAAAACATACATATATCCAAAGTTCAAACATACCCCCCCAGCCCCCAAAAGTCAGCTTTACCTCAGTTTTGATATAACCTTTGAATTTACTCTTCGCTTTAATGAACATCTTATATAATCAGTAAATGAGATGTATGAAAATACCTGATTATCACTGAAGGATAATATTACGATATGGTGATCGTAAAGTCCGAACTCAGAGGACTGAACCCAAATGCAAGACCCACAGGCAGACGTAAAAAGTAACAATGTTTATTTAAGACAGAATAAATCCTCTTGACAAAAATATACAGAGAAGTCGTCTTCAGGGAAAATGAGTCCTGGGTTTCTCTCGTGGTCCGAGCACAGGACGGGCAAACAGGCGACACGAACCGGACCGGTAGAGTACTGACAGGGAAAAAACAGAGGAGTGTCAAAAAACAGACCAGGTCATACACAGGAGGACAGTCAGGCAGGCGACAGTACATAAGGGACAGGCTAAACTCAGTGTACCGTATCAGGAGTGGGTCGACAACGTGGAAGCAGATCTGGAGGCAGAGGTACCGGCAAGGGAAAGGCAAAGGCTCAGGAACAAACAGACAAACCAGGTCAATGGCAAGCAGGCAGACAGACAGACAGGATCAAATGCTGGTAAGGAACTCACTGAGGAAGATCATGAACTGGTAAAGGACTAGGAGAAAACACAGGGTACACACATACACACAGGGAGAGGGAGAAATAAAACACAGGTGCAGCACATTAGAGCGGGGAAAGGTAATCACACAAGCGGGAAAGCAGGAACAGGAAGTAAAGACAACAAGCATGACACAGGAGGAAGACTGACAACATAAAACAGGAAATGACAGACAAAATGGAAAAACCAGACTATTATCTGGAGGCTGGTATGACCGTGATAAATCACTCAGGAAAGATTAAAAGTAGAAAAACAAAACAAAACATTGAAGGTCACCACAAAAACAGTTCTAGGTCTTTAACCCTTATAAGTCACTCATAGAAATACTTTGAAATTCAAAATTTCAACCCTAGTGTTTTACTGGAGGACATAACAAGACTTTATTACTTTTGTTAAATTTTTCAACATTTTTTATCATTATGTAGAAAATCAAGATCAATTAAGTTATTATATGTTGTTCCTTATCCGTAAGTGGCAAAAAAAAAACAAAAAACAAAAAAAAAAGAAGTAAATATAAAAAATACAAGAAAAACACGTTAGGTGAAAGGAACATGTATTTTAGAACATTAGAATATGACTTTTAGAACATTAGACTAACATAAGTGCTGATCCAGATCCCTGTCCACATCCACATTCTCCCTTTGAACATCATTCCTTACATTAGTACCATTACTTCATGGTACCGAACAAAGCAGGTCCACTCACTGTTCATGCAGAGGTGGACCTTACAGACCCTGGAGAACACATTGGACCTGAGACTGGTGATTCACTGTCCTCACGGGAACTGTTGCTGTCACTGTCTTGTAATGCATGCAGAAATGACCAAAAATAGTCACTTGCCCAATAAAGGGTTATTAGCTAAGCAGTGAAGGGAATTTACTCTCTTTGCCTCGAAACTCGGGCGTACAGTAATGTTTATATTGTAAGTTGAATTCCCTTTGGTGTGGCTTTGACGTCATGAATGTACCCTTTGTGTTTCTGTAACTACAACAACATAAACATGTGTTTTTTTTCTCTCATTAGCAGCCAATCACAGCCTGTCTTTTGAGTGCTGCCTTTTTCGGTGCCCTGGGGTCGTCCTTCCTGTATGGCTACAACCTCTCTGTGGTGAATGCTCCTGCTTCGGTGAGTCAAACGCTCAGGTTATGTTGAAAGGCCTTTTTGTGGAACACCACCATTGATTTTCTTTGTTTGTTAACAGTCTTAGTAATCAATAAGCAGCCTCTGAGGAACCGAGTTAAAACAGAGCTACGTCGTGATGAATGGGAGTTCATTTCCCACACAAACCTAACTGTGTCCATTCTAAACTGTCCAAGATAAAAAGAGTTAATTAGTTTTTATCGATATTCCCATAGATCAGCTAAACTATGAAGGAGGTTATTCACTGCTGTATATCTGTCATTTTGTGTCATTTAGACATTGTTGAAGGCTTTACAGTACAGTTCAGAGTTGGGCTGATGTCAATTTTTCAAACTGGTTTAACCCTTTAACCCCTGACATGTCTGTGGCGACTGTTCTGAATGTGTGATTTATTTTAAATATTTATAAAAATTCAACAGTTTGCTCAAAAGGAAACATTTCAAAATGTGCTGATAAAACAGACCTTGTCCTTTCCATAGACATCTGAGCATGCTCAGTGCACCCCCCACTGCTTGTGGAATGGGGGGCAAAACAAAGAGCAGTGAGTGAGCCCGACTGCCTATAAAAATTGACTTTTTTTTTTTACATTATTCATTTTCCTTCTGGTTTTTTTTTTTTTTTTTTTTTTGCTGTTGTTTGCGGTGTTGTCACGATATTCCCTTTTTTTTTTTTTTTTTTCTTACTGAGTTTTGACTGTGTAACTGTTTTATGGAGTTCAACCAAGTGCCAAAAAGCAGCTGAACTGATTTAGAAAAAAAAAACAAAAAACACCCAAAACAAAAACTACTGGGACCAAATTAAAATCCTTGTCTTTTTCTGTTATTCTACCCTGTTTTGACCCTAAAACACACAGTAAAGCAAAACTACTGAAGAAAAGGAACACAAACACAAACTCACAGCAGCTTTTATGAACCTGAACCAGATGTAGATTCACAGCAGCACCTTTACCTGGGATCATGTCTCGGGTGAAAGGATTATGGACTGAACTGTTATACCAGATTCTACCAGTAGGGGCACCACTACTCAGCAGAGGACACGAAATGAGACAAGTGAACCCTTTGACTGAGACTGTCCTGACTCCAAGTGATTTGATGGTGGAAATGTGTCTCTAAGATGGTTTTCCTACTGTCAGCAAACACTGAATAATGAAGAGAAGTAGCAGGAGCGAAGTAGCCTGTCTGGTGTTCAGATGGACCTGGGTATACGACGCAAAAGCATCACTGATACCAGGTTTACCAGCACTTTTTCTGAAGATTTAACATGTCGCACTGGATCCGTTTTTCAGCTTTTTTCTTTTGTCAGCCATGTTACCCTGAAATTATTTTCCAGGACTTTTCCAGGACATTTTCAGCCGCGACAGAAACA
>JAPQRP010000024.1:30523700-30539167 GCA_037367295.1 Apogon hyalosoma | reverse complement strand
CTATCTATCTATCTATCTATCTATCTATCTATCTATCTATCTATCTATCTATCTATCTATCTATCTATCTATCAACAAAGAATATTTCATTGAGACAACATGATGTATGTTAGGAGAACGAGCTGTGTTTGTTCATTTGACGTAAACATTTAAGGTTGCCCTTTCACTCATATTTTCAGTGGCATATGCATCTGCTTTCTACAAACACAGTTACTGATCGCACATCATTCCAACGTGTTTTTCTTCCTGACAGGTATAGCCTTAAGTGCCCTCCCCATGTACCTGGGAGAAATTTCCCCCAGACATATCAGAGGATTCATCGGTCAGTTCAACTCCATCCTGATCTGTTTAGGAGTGTTCACTGGACAAGTGCTGGGACTGCCAGAGCTGCTGGGTCAGGTCAGTGTTAAGTCATTCCTGCTTCACAAACGTAGTCAATCTGTCTCTCCGGTAGATTTTTTTTTTTTTCATGCATTAATTCATTTACTTGCTATTTTATCAACTTTGATTTTTGAGCTAACAAATTGGCCTCCTAATGCAACCCTATCCTGATCTGCTTAAGGGTGTTCATTGGACCAGAGCTGGGTCTGGGTTAGGTCAGGGTAAAGTAAATCCACCTCCACAAACAGATATAGAACACAGTGTAAAAGCACTTAAGGGGTAGGATTAAATAAGTTTATACTTATTCCTACTCCTTTGGGGGGTAATGAACAACCAACATAACAGACAGGACACACATTTTCATCCAATGCCACAACTACACATACGCTATGTAAAGTACAATATATAAAACCACACACATAGGAGACGAGGTGGCCGAGTGGTTAAGGCGATGGACTGCTAATCCATTGTGCTCTGCACGCGTGGGTTCGAATCCCATCCTCGTCGGATGCAAAATTATTTGCGCATCGACGGAGAAGTGGTTTGATTCCCAGACAAACAGAAATTGTTGGCTGATGTGCCCTTGAGCAAAGCACTTATCCTCCACAAATTCCTGACACATCAGCCCACTGCTCCTAGTCTGCAGTGTGTGAGGGGTTAAATGCAGATTGTCAATTTTGGTGTAGAATATATGCTGACTAATGATAATTTGTTTTACTTGTTGATGTAAACTGTGAATTTAATGCAGTAGTCATGTCATTCATTCATTTGTAGTTCCTTCAGGCACAGATGTCTTTGAAAAGCTAAACTGTAAATAGTGACGTATCAACTGGATTTTCAGCAGGAATAGAAATACAGTGAATCAGGCTGGAGGAAGTGTATATGTGGGTTACACTGTTACTGTAAATGTAAGCAGATGATATTTTATATTTATTAAGTAAACTTAAGGATTACCAAATCTAGGCTCATAGATGTTTAGACAGAACTGATAGTTTTAGGCGTTTTGTATCGATTTAGTATTATGATAGAACTGTGCTGATTCAGGATTCATACTGATAAACAGAAGTGGACACGGCGAGGAGTGTGACGGACCGGTGGGGTAGACTTTATTTAGGGCTGTTTCTTATCCATTATTGCTAATGAAATCACATTTTTTACTGTGATGTCCACGTTTATATCCTATAGTAAACAGTATGGTAAGAGTAGACCTACATATGCACACATACAGTGGCTTGCAAAAGTATTCATACCCCTTGAGCTTTTCCACATTTTATCACACTATGACCACAAACATAAATATATTTTATTGGAGTTTTATGTGAAAGACCAGCACAAAGCGGCATACAATTGTGAAGTGGAAAGTAAATGATACATGATTTTAATATTGTTTTATAAATAAAAAAACTGAAAAGTGCAGCGTGCAAAAGTATTCAGCCCCCTTTTCTCTGAGTGCAACATACATACATATATGCATACGTACATTCACATATACATGCATACATGCATGCATACACGCATACATGCATGCATACATACATACATACATACACATATACATGCATACATGCATACATACACATACATACATACATACATGCATATTTGTATCATTGGTTTTCAGGTCTGAGAATGATGATATACTGTCTCACAGAAAACTATACAAAAACCTGCAGAAACTCTCCTTTGTACACTGTGGGTGTCTGAGGCTATTACTAAAACAGCTCACTGTGCCGAAGTGGGGGTGAGAGGAATGGTCGAAGATATCAATCAGTTTAGCTGGCATCCTTCTCACCTCTACAGCCTCCACTGAGTCCAAGGGGAAGTCCAGGACAGCGATGGTATTCCTGATCAGTTTGTGTACTTCTGTCCCTTACTCTGACCTGTCCCCCTCAGCAAACTAATGCAGATGCCACCTCGGTTACAGAGTGTTTGTAAAAGCGTCCTCCTCACTCCCAAGGACCTCAGACTCTGCAACAGATGCAGCTGACTTTAACCATTTTTATCCAAGGCTGCTGGAATGTGTTTTCTGATTGCAGTTATACTAAATAACAGTGTTGAGAAACAGGTTATTTTCACAACATGATGAACAAACTATGATTATTCTGTCTAACAGATGAAGAATTCCTCTTGTTGTAGCCTCTATCCCTGTTACAAGTATCTTTCAAGCTACTGCTGCGTGTGGTATTTCTTAGTATATGGTCATGGATGCAACACATGTCATATTTGAGGGAACACTTTGTCCATGAGGTGTAAATATTGTCTTTCTGTGCCAGAAAATATTAAGTCCACAGTGCTCTTTTGTAGTAGGTTCACAATCAATACTCCACTGAATTCATGTAATACACGAAACATATAGTTCACATATTGAAAAACTGTCAAAAACTCACTTGGTGCTTTGATAGATGCAGTGAAAATATATAGATTAGTTTCATTCGTTCAAGTAGTAAAGTAATACATGTTAATGGAAACATGTATGATAGAGGCTGACTGACACCTGCTTCAGCAGCGTTACCTCCTCAACCATCAGCGCTTTAGTAATAAAGTCACGTTTTCACCCTGAACAGCGTTTGATTGGTTCTATCTGTCCCTCGTTTCAATAAGACATCTGTGGATTCTCAATCACATCTTGTTTACCCTAGAGGAAATGCTTTCCACTCAACCCCCTTCTCACCTTGAAACTGACTGTACAGAAGTTTGGCGACGTTGACTCAGGATACCTCCATGCTGGTTTTACATCAAATCTCTAATGTTTATGCTCGATTATTCATGTACTAGATTTTCGGTTTATCTTTCAGGGCTGAAAACAGACATTAGCCTTAGGCATATATGATTGGAAAGCCAAATACACTCGTGTAATGTGAACAGAAAGCCAATGATATGATACTCCAGTCCTGGCACATTATGTTGCTTTTAGCTCTCTCTCTACTTCTGGAGCCGTTTTAAAAACTAATAAAAGGATGTCTTTCAACTAAATTTCTTTGCCAGAGTCTAAGGATCAACCATGTGTAATCTAGAAGAAATATCTGTTTTTGTGCAAGGATGATATAATTGCATTATACTTGCATAAAATTAAATCAAATAAACAATACACTTATATGAAGACATGTAAAAGTTGTAATATTTCTAGGTCTTTAAGGGTTAAGCCTGACAAAAAGAACACACTGTACACCATATTCCCAGGCAGACAAATAAAATTATCCATGTGTTTATATATCTACATAGTCACTAAAATAATTAACAAATATGCCTGTGGTGTCTATATAGTAATTTATTTACATTTATCAAATGTGATGACAGTTTTGGGATCTATTTCATGGGTATTTTGTTATTAAAAAAATAAAAACAAAAATGCAATGTAAAGTCAGACAAAACCTAATGTAATTACATACAATATTCTGTATTCTGTAAAAGTCTGTTCTATGTGAATCCCTGTTTTAAATGTGTGTTTGTGTCTTAGCCATAGCAGCAGTTTGTGCTACACTGAATTCTATATTATGTGGATAGAGCTGTCATTTTTTTGCATATACACACTTCAAAGGCTCGACGTTGACTGCAGCCACATCCTGTTTGGTTTGTAGCTTAATCTATTGTACAACACGTGCATGTAAAACACAGCTTCAGATTCCATTTGTGCATCAGTGGTCTTTCATCCCAACAATAAATGTATAAGAGCAGTAAATAGGCTGAGACTGGTATACTGACATCTTCATGCAATACAGGCAATATTTATAAGCTTATTATTGTGCTTGCTGATCACTTCTAATCCTTTTACCATTCTCTTTAAATCTGTAGTAAGACTAGAAGTATGTTCTCTTCTTTTCAAATAAATTGAAAAAGCAAAATATCATGGCTTGTTATTTGGAGGAAAAACATCACTCTGAGGTCTGACCCTTTTTAAAACCCACATTTTGATCACTCAGTGCAGGAATACATCTGTTTTGTTTGGATGTGGAAGGCTGTATCACACTGTGAATCCCTTACTTTCAGAGGATTTCAGTTTCCCTCCCTGTTCTCTTCCTTCTTTCACCTATTTTGTCTCGCTTTGCGTTGATATTTACACATAGTGGTGGTTTTCGAGCTTCTAGCAGACCAGACGCTCATTTTAAATGTATATGTATTAGACTGTCAAATCCATCAGTTCAATCTGCAAAATGCCTTTATGAATATCAGATCCAGTTGTTTGTATTCACATAGCCGGTATTATGCATTCATTGCCCCTCTTTGACAACCTTCAGGCGGGGCTGTTTCCTCATAATTTGACAAGCACATCAAAGACATATGTGACATATCTGTTGATAATGCCACTATGGTCTTTGGTGGCCTTTGGTTATGACACTCAAATAGGGTTCCTCTCAGCGAAGGCGTCTGTTAATAGGAGCCACTCCATGTTGTCAGATGATGTAGGGTGCAAAATGGTGATAAGCTTTGACAAATGATAATTACTCTAACCTTCATGGTCAGCCGCTGACCTTCTGCTGGTAGCGAAACATGTTTATTTCACCATTACAGCAGTAACAGGCTTCGAGCCGACCTGTCATTGAATTCTCCTGAGACGCTGAGCTCATCAGTATGCTTTCACCAGTATTACACCAGTAGGGTTAAATTCAGTAGCCTTAACTGGTCTTCATCTCTACTGAATCTTTAATCTCACATGCCTTGGGCTTCAGAAGGTTGTGAGCAATGACAAATAATAAATAAATAAATAAATGTTTTGTTAAATGTAGGAATAGTCACTGTAGAATAGATGGCATGGCTGTTGTAATGCATTAGTCACCAGTGTAACATGTCTCCAACACCTTGCCGGGTCAAAAAAAAAAAAAAAATTCATACACATAACATTTCACTGGCTCGCCTTTAGCTTCGTTTACAAGACACATCTACTATGGCATCATTTATGCTGTGCAGTGCTTATGCAATGCCAAAATACACGTCGCAATATTTATTTACATCCAGACTTGCATTAATTTCTCAGCTAGATCTTGTATTGATGATGGGAGAAGCAGACCGCTGGGTGAAGTCCTCTTCATCGCATCCCAAAGGCTCTCAGTGGGGTTCGGGTCTGGACTCTGGTGTTCAATCCATGCGTGAAAACGATGCTCCCTGTTCATGCTCCCTGAACCGCTCTTTCACAATTTGAGCCTGATGAATCCTGGCATTGTCCATTCTTTATGCTCTCTAGCAAACCAGTGGTTGTTTAAGGAGCTACTCACTGCATCAGTTAGGGTTAAGTAACTTATTTCCAGCTGATACATTTTACTCACAGTAATTATCCATCGGAAGCCTCTTATATATTCAGTTAAATCCAGGTGGGGACTTTTTTCTTTTTGCTAGGCTGTATATATTTCCCTGCAGGTGATGTCTATGTACTGAATTTGTATGGCTTTACCTTTTTGTACGCTCTGTCCTTTCCCAGTGTGTATATACATACAAGAAATGACTAATGCGTCAAAATCAGTTACGTCCACTTTGCAATTTGAGCCTGCAGTATACTTACATAAATCAGTACTTATTTGCGTGCTTCTATGAAACTGGGTTCATTTTGGTGCCAGCTTTTTTACACCCAATAATAAAAGATAAATTTAGACATCTTTCCCCCCAGGATGTACCTAATGATGACCTCAGATAAATGCAAAAAAAATTATACTCTTGCTCTGAGCCATCCCAAAATTAATGAATTTGTAACAATACACTGGGGCTGAAAATAGGACCAAAATTGGGACAGGAAAAACTACCTAGGTGTCCATGTAATTTATCTTGAAAACATCCCTTGACATGGTCTTACATACCGCTATAAATAAAGGCAATGTGTTAAATTTGACAATCCTAGTGGTTTTGCTAATCCACACATGCAGGTTTTTCCTGAATCGGCAGTCTCACTCCAGGTTTGGCATGTAACCCGTCGTGTCCACTTGCCTTACATACGGAACCTGCCCATTTAAACACTGAGTGATTTTGTAACAGTGGCCATTTTTGTGAAACACTCTGCCTTGCATAATTACTTCGATTTCCAAAATGTACCTGTAAGAGAATAAAAAGATATTCGAAAAAATAGTAGCATGTTATTTTTGTGTCCTTTTTACCGTGTTTCATTCAGATTTTTGTATGAAAATAATATCAACTCAGTAAATATTTATTTTTAAAATAGACCCAAAGTGCTTCCAAACTTGCTTCATAACATGAGTCTAGATCTTGTGTGATTTTTTTAGCCCCCATGTCCTGCTTTTAGGGACCAGTTTCATAGAAGAACCCATTTATACATTTCTGTTATTCCAAAGGTTAATGTCTAACAAACACAAAGTCAATGCAAAACTTTAAATAGAAAAAAGGAAAAGTAATTGTTCTGTCACTGTACCAACATCTTGCAAAATGCATGGAAAAAAAAAACCCTTTAGACATAAAGTTAACACTTCATGTTAACCTTAACTGTAAAGTGCATAACTCACTGTATCTCTCGTTATCACACTTGGAAAGGCTAAGTGTCAGTGTGCTCTTCTAAGGCAGCATTACAGATACGGTGACATTCATTACAAACAGCTAAAGGCAAAGGGATGATGGGCTTTTCTTCTGATCCTTGGCATCTGGAATTCCAAGGCTGTGACGTGACATTTCTATCAAATAGAGTCTCGTTATTTTTGACTTTAAAGTGGGAGCAATTCCATGTTTTTCCCATGAATGGGGCATGCAAAAAGAAATGTTTTGTGTTTTGTAATAAGCATAGTCATGATTAATAATGACATTACTGAAGGAAAGTTCACAGGAAAAATCAAAACAGCCCTTCTATGCTTTGAAGTTTGAAAGCATTTGTCATGACACAACCAAGGCCATTATTAACTTTATTAAGGACTTTATTAACTAGCACTTATATAACCACCAGGTCTCTTTTGTCCCCATTCTCAGTCATCCAGTAACCAATATGAATTCAGTTGCTTTCTACTAAAGCACCTATAAATGTCAGGTAATGTTTTGATTTCTTCCTGAAATGCACCGCGGTGTCCAGCTAACTTTGAGCGACAGTCAATTAAATCGCTCCGCCCGCGATGGAAATAATCTCAATTAACTGTTGAAGCCTTGATTGAACTGGGCAGAAAAAGCTTCATTTCTCACTTTGGAAATGGTCCCACCACGTCAAATAATTAACGCTGGCCTAAAAGACGACATTGACCAGCGTAGTTAGAAAAATCAAAGTGAATGTGGTGAGAATTTACCCGCTCACGACGTGCTCTTTGGTTTCATCCTTCTGTTGGTTCTTCCCTGCTCTCTGATAAAAATATGATTCACCTGTTGTCTTTTTTTTTTTTCCAGCAACAGCATAACTTTGTTCACCCTCCAGCCTTTGCATTCTCAGAGGAGATAACAGAAAGGAAAAACTGAGCATTCTTCTAATGCAGCGATAAGCCATTTGTTTGCTATGTTTAGTTTCCTATAAATTGTTTTACTTCAGGTCATAACTATTTGTGTTATTGATTTGGATGATTAAAACTGAGATACAGCCTGACTCACTCTGGCTCGCATGGTTAGAAAGAGAATCTATGAAGCATGCATTTACTTCATACTGTTACCAGTCTGAAAAGCATGTTGTATGTGTGTGTGTGTGTGTAAAACAGAGATAGTGTGCGTGCTTGTCAAATGTCATTCTAATCGTTGCAGTGTGCCATTATCCTGTTCTACACCTACAAATTATCGCTCTTCTTTTGGCTTGCATTTGTCAAGCCTGTGTTTTCTATGTTTATCCCAAAAAGGCAGTCCAACCTGATAATTGTGTGTTTATGTGTGACACACTGGAGCCTGTATCACAGAGTAGGATTAAAGCAGAGGCGACTGGTTTGAAACAACAAGGGAAGCTGAACTTCTCCGAACATTTCAGGAAATGAATGGGCAGAATTCCACTGTTGAATTTACAATAAAGATACGAATTACATTTACATTAAAACTGTGTAAGCACGCACTTAATTTTATAGCTATGTCGTTCTGGTGTTCTGTTTATCGTTTGTTCTCATGATGCGAATTCCGTTCCGTTCAGCGTCTCTGGTGGTGAATGGGTCAGTAGATGGGCCAGGATGCTGGACTTTGGATGTTGGATTGGATGAACTGTTGGACAGAGTAGGTATTGGTCCGAAAGGCGGAACCCGTTTTGACTGACAGCGATGTTGAAACATACCGGGATCGGAGCAGGTCGGAGCTTAGTCCCATCAGTGGAAGAGAGGTCGCTTACCAAAGTGTCGTGACAACATCAGCTGAAGCTGGGGCGCTGCCATGAATTGTGGACCCCATGGAAGGTAAACATAGTGGGCCCTTCAGAAAATACATTATCTGGAAATGTGTCATGGTGCTGGTGTGTGTGGGGGGTTTCATAGTGTAAGTATAGTGGAGGTATAGTGGTGTGTTTCATAAGTGCTGGCATGAAAATGAAAGTAAAACTTAACTTTTGACGTCCGACTCTTGGCTTTTGTGCCTCTCTTTAACTGAACTTATATGAAATGTTCACAACTTCTAACCTATATCCACTGGGCCCCATGAATTTGTCATGTTTAACCCCCCTTTACGGCGCCCCAAAGATGAAGAGAAAAACAGTCACATCATAGCTTATACCTGCAAGTGTGTGTTGCTGTGGTTTTATGGTATAGATGAAGCCTAACAGCCTCCATTAAGCATTCCTTTTATTTTGAATTGCTTTGCTATAATATGACAAGTTTTATGATGAAGCCATAAGATGAGCTTTCCCTGTTTTAAAGACTAGCAGCCGCCACCGGATCAAGGGGTTCCTGATGTAACTCCAGGTTCAACCTTTGATTTTCAGTGTCTTGAAGGTGGTTTACTTCTCAGCGGGGTAAATCTCCACAGTAACTTAACCTGCTGACCTAAGACACAGCAGATCAAATATATAAATGTCTACCACCGCCTACTGACCACCAATCACCTCTACTACTAAACCCCACGGCCTTTGGCATGTCGATTAAACATTAAAAAGAGAAAAGAAGAATCCCAGGTAGTGAGATGAACCCTGAGGAAATCAAGACTTGGACAGACCATCTGAACCTTTTGACTTTTCTTCCTACAGCCACGGAATATGTATTCTCCTACAACAGAGTCTGATTAGACCTCTGAAGTCTCGACTTTTTGACCTTGTACGATTTGACAAAAAACTGTCTTACTGTTTTGATTTTGTTTTTGTATTAGTTCTTCACTTTGTTAGTTATTTATCCAGGTTAAAATGGTTTCACACACTATACAAATGCATAAGCAGCGCTTTAAGTTAACAGAATAAACAAATGTCATTTATACTCAGATATTATCAGTTTAACCCATAAAGACCCAAACATCCATCACAGACCAAAAATATCTACTGATCTAAGCAGTTTAATACCTGTTGATCCACTAATCCTATCAATACATTTAAATATTTGGTGTAAAATACAGTTTGTCTTCTTTTCATAGTCATCAGATATAACCTATCTGGACGTTCAGAGACTCCGCAGTTACCGTGGAAACGTCATCTTCTGCAACATTGATTCACCAGTAAAACCCATGGAGTTGGATCAATGACAGCGGATGGAGACACTGGGTTCATGTTCAGTTAATGAGAGATTTGACAAAAAAAAGTCACTTTTTCTTCAGTTTTCTCTGTCTCTGATATAATAACCCTCAACTTTAATCTGAGCTTTAATGAACATCTACATGATCAGTAAATGACGTATAGGAAGATACATGATGATTTACACTGAGATACCTCAAAATACAGAGGATGATATTATAATAAATGTTGATAAATCACTGAAGAAAAGTTAAATAGAGAAATGGGGAATAAATAGAGAGTAGCACTGGGTTCTTATGGGTTAATTAGAAAATATTGATTGAATGATACTGCCACAATTAAAGTTGAGTATTCATAATTATATCTACATTTATTTGTGGAAAACTGTATTTATCACTTGAAAATACATAGATAAATCAGAATAAATGGACTGTAATGAATCATTTTATTTCTCTGTCTGCAAACAGACTATATTTGGTAAGAATTTGTGCCAAGGCTAAACAGAGAAAAAGCTAGAAAATTATAAATGGATATAAAGATTTAAATATATATAGTGAGGTTAGTACTTATTCTTGACACCGGTAAGATAGAATAAACCAGCTCAGTTAATGATATATTTTACTGAAAAAAAAAAAAAAACTTTTTCTGCAGTTTTCTCTGTTTTTGATGTTTAATTTGATCTTGTATGAACATCTTCATGATCAATAAATTAAATACAGGAAAAAATCAGATTAATACTGATAATATGCAAAATACATGAGATAATGATATAATAAATAATGATAAATCACTTAAGAAAGGTTAGATATAGATGAAATGTCATTTGGGAACTGACACAAAAGCCTTTATGGGTTAATAATGTTATAACAATTTTAAAACCCACATTCACACAGTTGTTTGTTGCATCTTTCCTTCCAGGCTTTAGTTGCAGTAACTGTATGTACAACCTTTAACCTGTTTTGCATTTTAAGTTCCCCATATCTATCAGCTTACTGGTGTGTCATCGCTGACACACCCTGTGCATATGCAGTTTGGATGGCTGTAACTCTTTCACTGTTTTTGTAACTGGAAACATTCCAAAGGTTTCTGAAACCTGAGAGGGTGCACTTTATAGGTTTTATTGGGTCATTTTTTTTAGCAGTTTTATAACATGCAGTAAATTGTAAATGATTGCTAGATTTTGAAAGATCTGAAAAAAAAACTGATCTAGAAAAATGGGCAAACGGACTCACTCAGCGGATATTTTCTAAGCTTTTAGTCAAAATAAGAAAAAAAGTCCAGGTGGACCATTTTAGGTTTAGGGTTTAAAGCGTTATTAAAGGGGCTAAGCATAGTATTTCCACTTTGTGATGTAGAAAAAAAAAGATCTAATGATAATAACAAATGTTGGCGGAACTATGGGATGGTTGGGGATCATACTCAAATATTCTGGGATTGTCCCAAACTACAGACATTATGGAGAAATATTAAGGAGAAATTAGAAAAAAATGTTTGATATTGATCAAATATTTAGATTTTTTTTTCAATTGGAAAAAGCACCTCAGCAAAATCTCACCAAAGACCAGTGTTATATTTTACATATCCTGCTGATGATTGCGAGAAAAATGATTACCATTAATTGGATGCAGCCTGACAATCCTATGATAGCTCAATGGATACAAAAAAATTAAACATGTCCAAACGATGGCAATAGGACTTCCATCTTACAGTTGAACTACCCTTATTTATAAGAAGACTGGCTCCTGTTATTCTCTATATTAGTTAAGATGTATTGTGTTTTACATGCTTCTGTACCCATGTGTTTGCCAGAAACATATAAGCCGACAATCAAGGTGATTTTGTTTTGTTTGTGTCTTTCTTTTCTTTTACTATTATTTCCCTTACTGTGGTTATATATTTACCTCTAAGTTTTGTAATGGCAATAAAGTTAAAAAAAAAAACAAAAAAAAAAAACAATTTCATTACAGTGTTTAGAATAAGCCCTCTGAAGTTCTACCAAAGATGCCAATGTATTGGATTGTACATATATAAACTGGATTTACTTATACCAATCACCTACAGTGATGAAAAATAACCCCATGGCGCCTTTGACCAAAGCATCAGAAAGCAACCAGATGGGATGAGAATCTCTAAGAAACAATATTTTTAAAGTGACAATGATACAATCTAGAGGCACTGTTGTTGTTTAATATTGGAAAAATATAATCTCTTTTTCTGTCAGCTGTTAGTCCTCATACTGCTGCATTTTGGATTAAAATGGGGCTTTTAGGGAGTTATATTTGACATTCTAAGAGTAATGACTTACAGCAGTCCAGTCTGGAAATAACAAATATATAGATGAGTTTTTCTGTGTTGCTTTGGGACAGGATGGTCCTAATTTTAGCGAAGTTATGCAGATGAAAGAAGGCTGTACCAGACATTCTCTTAATACATTATGTGTATGAAATGATAAGTCCTGGTCCAAACCAACTCCCAGGTTCATAACAGATGCACTAGATGCTACAGGAATGTCTCCCTTGTCTGTCAGTGAGCAGAATATTTTATGATTATATATTATATGGAGCTATGTATTGTTTCTCATAGCACAAATGGCAGATGTCAGTGGTTACAGGGCACAGAGGTCTTATATCATCACCCACTCTCGTCTCCAGCTGTGATGAAAAAAGCCACAGCTCATCAACAGAGAGACCTGAGCTGCACTCTCACTTTTACACATAGAACCCAAGAGCCTTTGCAAAGGGAATCCTAAAGAAGTCTTGGACTGATAACTAGTCAGAGCCACAAAGAAGTGCATTGTGGATTTTTTTTTTTTTTTTTGTTCATTTACAAAGAAATAAGTGTGAAATATGTGTAAGATAATTAAGCCCAAACTCCAGCAACTTTTCAAAAGGCAATTTAAATATTCCATTACTTATTCTTTTTCCTCTGCTTACTTTTCTACCCATGCTTTAAACTATTGTTAAATAATATATTTTATTTTTCACTGAGATAGAGTCAAGAAAATGTCAAAAAGTTTTGCTAATTTACTTTGGCTTCTTTTTATGACAGTAATCAAGAACATTCATTCATTCATTCATTCATTCGTTCATTTTCTGAACTCGATTCATCCTCACTAGGGTCGGGGGGGGTCGCTGGAGCCTATTCCAGCTACTTATAGGCGAAGTCCGGGTACACCCTGGACACGTCTCCAGTTCATCACAGGGCTGACATATAAAGACAGACAATCACGCTCACATTCACACCTATGGGCAATTTAGATTAACTAATTAACCTATCAGTGCATGTCTGTGGATGGTGGGAGGAAGCCGGAGAACCTGGAGAGAACCCACACTGACACGGGGAGAACATGCAAACTTCACACAGAAAAGTCCCACCCCCATCGACTGGTGTCGGAAATAATCGACAACTTAAATCAGAAAAACATACAAAATTTATGTGGGACGAAGACTAAATGAATAATAAAATCTTGAGGTGTAAGTAAACTTAGTAGCAGACATCAGAGAAATAAGCTAGTTATTCACGATACTGTAAAGAGAGTCATGCACATTTACCTACTGTCAAGGATTATTTCTTTAGAAAACATCTGTTAACCCCACAAATGTAATAAACCATCTACGTAATAAAAAATTACAGCTTTTAATGTAATAATCCCACAAATGTAATAATTTTCCCACTAAAATAATAACAGTTACCTACCACAAACATAACACCTCATTTCCCACAAACGTAATAATTATTACATTTGTGGGGATTTATTACATTTGTGGGATGGTGAAAATCTTCAGTTTCCAAAATTGTAATAACTTCCCACAAATGTAATAAATTAGTACATCACATACATTTAAGTCATGCATTCATCTTTTTTCTTCCCGTTTATTCTAGTCATTTGGATACTTTCCTTTTTAGAATGATCAAATGTTGCAGTTCCACCACATGGTACTAATGCCAGATAAATAGATGTTTAAGTACAAATACAAGTGGAGGAACAAAACAGAATGGGTAAAAATATTTTAAAGATTGTATCATAAAAGCTTCAGTATGAACTGGATGTTATTTATTCTCATCAAGTATAACAGAAGCCTATGTTTGAACCGTGTAAATAAAATGTCTGGATATGATTATAATAACAATGGAGCGGGTAGGAGCAAACTGTGGGAAAATGAGGTATTATGTTCGTGGTAGGCGACTGTTATTACATTTGAGGGATTATTACGTTAAAAGCTGCAGATTTTTATTACGTTTGTGGGGTTAAGAACCATCTTTTGGTTTATTTTGATCATATATAGTCTCATTTCATCTGTTTTCATTATTAATATTCAATCTCCCTGCGTATTTTGCTCATTATCGAAAAGTGCATCTTATAGTACACATTGTAGCACTTAATGTGTCATGACATTTTGGTGGATAATATAGAACGTTTATATTTACGCAGTATTTTTTAAAATTTTTTCAACCTTCTAAATGTTATGCAGATGAATCCCCAGTAGACTCTTTAAGTGTTGAGAGCTGACATTTTCTCTCCAAAGGGCATGGCCTTCCACAGTTTCTGCATTATTGTTGCTAATTCCCTCCTAATTTAAAGACTGGAGAGCATCATGCATACAGTAGATCTGAGGGGAGTGTTTTCAACGGGGATATGTACATGCACTGTCATTGTTTGGTCTCCGAAGGTCCTGGATGATGTAAAATACACCATAAGTGGCCAATCAGTCAAACTTTATTCATGTAGCACCTTTGATACACATTAGTGCAGGTCAAAGTAGTTCACAGATGACTCATAAGCTCAGTAATGAGACTGAATAAGTGTAAAAAAAGAGAGTGAAATAAAGACATGATTTAAAAACTAGACATAAAGACCAGTTTTTTTTTCATTACTTTAATAATGATAAACCTAGGCTGTTGTAAGAATGAGATGATTCATTCAAGGATGAGTTGCACACACTTAAAAAGAAAAAAAAAAAAAGAAAGTACAAATAAACTTGAATCTGTTCAGTTCACTTTTATTCTTTTTTTTTTTTTTTCCCAAACGGGCAATTTGTTTGCAGCAGGAACACACAGACAGATCTGCACAAGAAGCATAATAAATAGTTCAGTTGTAATAAATAAGTATAAATACTGGCAGTGCATTAAAAACAGAATCATTTAAAATCAAGCTACAGTTTCATTAGATGGTAGTGGGTTGGGGGTGGGGGTCACTAAATGGACAAGGTTATCTCCTGATGTGTGCGTTCAGTGCTTGAATAGAAAGAGAGATAAAGGAATTTTTGTGGATGGGACTGAATGGGATGTTTAAGTCAAAAGCGAGACGGCAGCAACATGTATTCTGTAAACAGAGGGTGACTTGTATGTTATATGGATAAAACTGTACCAGACTCATTATCAGCTCATTTTGTTATTCTCTCATTAAACTGGTTAGCAAAGGAGTGACATTTTGCTTCTTTTAATGGAGTTATGCATTTTCAAACATTTCCTTGTGATCTACATAAACTGTAAATGCTCTGCTTGGGTCTGAATTCTTCATTAATTCGACTCCACAGGTCCATCTTCAACCCTA
>JAPQRP010000024.1:30450930-30464066 GCA_037367295.1 Apogon hyalosoma | reverse complement strand
GAAGATGGAGCTGTGGAGTTGAATTAATGAAGAATTCAGACCCAAGCAGAGCATTTACAGTTTATGTAGAGCACAGGAAATTGTTTTAAAATGCATAATTCCATTTTAAAAAAGCAAAATATCAGTCCTTTAAGACGTGTATTTGTAAAATGACAAATTGAGCAACCTGAACGACAACAGAAAAGTAACATACATCTACTATATGATTATTGTTTATGTTCTTAATGATCATAATTAATGATTTTGAGTGAATTATTGCTTTATGCTTCTGTAAAATTTCCACATTTTGCTGTAATTTAAGTCACAATATGAGAATATGCTCACAGTTTTACATCGAAGATATTTTATTCTCATGACTTGTCCTGCTTTAGTTGGACATCCCTGCGAACTGTGCCACATATGACAATCACCTAACATATGACTTTTAATAGGATTAGGCAGCTGCTGGAGCTCCAGGTGAGAATTTCTTTTACAAGTCGACAGATTTTGAGATGGTTTCAGTCAGGTGATTGCGAAGCGGGACCGCTGCCTGCAGAATATCAATTCTTCTACCAGAGAGGCACCGAGGTGCAGATGATTAACTGGGATCTTTCACTGCTGGAAGCTGTAAGTGGGAGTTACTGTATAGGTTCCAGAAGCTAGCTATTTGTTAAGCTGTCACCACAGAGACATCCAAACAGATTTTATGGATGTATAGGATCTAAGGTGTGGAAATGGTTATAATAAAGAATCAAACAGGGTGATGATGATGTATAAGTGAAGAGAATTCCTGGCGGATTATGTTTGTGGAAGCTTTATTTTTGACAATGAACCTGTAAACATGAGTATAGTTCAGATTCAAATGGCCTTTTTTTTTTGTTCTTTTTGTGCTGACTGACACTGTCATCTCATTAAATCGAAATAGCTGGTTTACTCTTGCTTACACTACCGTTGTGTGCCACTGTTGTCACCTCGTCAACCCAGGGAAAACAACCTCCTCAAGGCTTCCCCAGCCTTCTTCTACCTCTATATGAAAACTTAACAAGACCAGGCCATGCAGCTGCATCGCATTACAGCTGAGTTTGTCCATTCTGAATGAAGAAAAGGTTGACAGCTGGCATTGTGGTAAGTGTGAATACATTATAACGGCCGGTCAGCTGTCAGTATACAGTATACAGGTTGTTTTGGAAACATTTTCCCATTAGTTTCTCTACATCGATTGGGTGACATTTTAATTATTTCCTGTCTTTGTAACTTCAGCTTCAGTACGGGTCCATAACCATACTTTGAATTACGAGGGGTACTAGAGGGGTCTGTACCCCTTGATGAAGACCCAGACCCCCCTAAAGAGACAAAATATCAGTTTGGGGGGGGTCGGATAATTCTTTAGATTTTGTGGGAAAAAAAATAAATAAATAAAACGATACAAGTCAGCTCCCATTCTTAGTGTAGGAACAGTTGAATGTAAAATGATTTGAGACACCCCTATTGTGGACCGTACTGTTTTTAACCACAATGGCGCTAAAATCAACTGACAACCAACTTCAACTTGTCGATTGATTCTCGATGGTAATTTCGATTTGCCTGTCATGTACAGGTGTGGACTGATAAATATACGTAGCTGGCAGACGTTCAGCTTGTTGAAAATGTATTCTTTTACCACCTTATTTTTTAAGTGTTTTGTTCGTTTATGGATACAAGCTGACGTCTTTATAAGTTCAGTTATTTAACATTGCTCCGTTTAGTCAAGTACATTCGACGGTAATGTTGGCTAACTTCTTAGCAAGATAAACTAAGTCACTATTTAACCAAGCTCATTGCATTTTTGTGAGGTGAAATCAATTACAGTATAATTTTCCAAGAAGATAAACCCCCTTTGTTTCCATTCTCATTTTATCGTGAATAAATTGGGCTGCAGAATCAATGACAGTGCGCTAGTTGATGTGAAGCGTAAACTTGCGCAACAAAGTTCACTTCATATAGAGTAAAATACATTCATTCACATTCATAGTTCACCATTTCAACTGAGAACAAGGTAACGTTCGGTTCATTTAACATTTTTTTAAAGTGAACAAAAACTGAGTATTTCTTTGCTTATCTTTCCAAATAACCCTGTTCATATTATTGCACGTCTCTACAGTCCCCAACTGTTGTGAATATTATTTACACCCGTTCCATTTATCACGGCTGAGGCAGTAACCCCATATTACAAAGATATTATCTGGACCTAAAACATTCAGAATCTCACAAAAAGTCTAAACTGGTTCAAGTTCTTTGGTCATAAATATGTTCAGTTCAGGTCATAGAAAAATAACATTGGTCTACAAGTAAAATGCTTCCAGAATAAAAGTAGTGTCATCCTAACAAAAATACTGGTTGGCTGAAGTTTCCAAGATAAATGTAAAATTCAAGAATAAGGTTTAACTCCAAAGGAATATTTGTCTCAGAGCTACCAGATCTACTTGAAAAGACTGTCTGGACATTACAATACATTCACTTTACAGGTTCTATCTATTGGGAAATGTATAAATCTATTGTATAAATCTACATAAATCAATATATATGTAGAATAACACTTTATCATTTACCTTGAAAACAGCAGCAAACCAGCACTTTTGTCATTTGTTTTCCAATTAATCTGATTAAAATATGTAACATTTAGCACATTTAATCTCTGAAGCAGATAATAAAAAACAAAACAAAACTGTAGACCAGTGTAAATGAGGCTAGGCTAAATAATATGCCCTATTATTTGAAATTGGTTTGTATTGTTTCTATATTCCATTATTTCTTATTTATAGTTAGATATTTGTAGCTTCTCTTGAGAGCCCAGCTATTTTATTGAATTAAGATTCCGTTTTATTCACAGGGACACTGAGGAAAAGGAAAGGGCACACTGACATCAGGCACTTTTTTGGTGCTAAAAGAGTAAGCAGGAAATACTAGCACTGAGATCTACAGACTATAACAGTGAAAGTGTCGGTGCAGTTAGGTTTTACACACTGTGCATGTGTATAAAAGAAAGTGGTGGAAGAACAAGACAGGAGAAGCGCAGGAGGAAAGCAGTGAGTGGGACATTCAGCAGGGAGACGGCAGGATGAGGGCAGAGAGCAGGACCATGAGCCAGGGGGAATACGTCCATTTATGGAGGGCTAATTCACACTCTGTCCACAACTGTTCCCGTTTGGGACAGCGGAGATTGACACATCCCCAAAGACGCACTGTCGTGTTCACTGGTGCACGAACAGAAACCTGATCTTATCAAACTGGTTTGTCTTTGTTTGTGCTAAAATGTTTAGTGTTTTGACAGCTTTAAATCAACTAATTAGTGTCGATCACAGTCCCGTGTGATAACGTATGCCGACAGTGTGATCTGCATCCATATGTTCATCAGTGTCCTGTTAGTTTTTGTTCCGCAACCATCTGTGTCGTCTTGGTGCGGAGATACCGAAGGTGCACGGCTTCTCATTTTCCTGAAATGAGGTTTCTGCGGCAGTGATATCATGTTCATTTGTGATAATTAACGTCATCTCTTCTAATGGACTTTTTCATGAGATGATTGTAATCAACACACATGACCCGATGCAGCAGAAAATAGCTGCTTCTGAATATTGGATGCATCCAGTATGACTTTAAGTGAACTTGATATGTGATATATTCAGTAATTATGCCCATTTGCTAAATGATCTGTTCTTGATTTATAGCGAGTGCAGTAATTTTAGAGCGCGGTGGATTGTTTTGGGTAGTCATCTCTTTGAAAGCAGTAAACTAATAAGAATGAATGACTGCTTGCTTCTGTCATTCTTTAGTATTTCCAGCAGCAACATAGTTTATGTTCCTGCTTGTGGATAGTAGTAGTTCATACTTATTTCTATAGCCTTTATGTAAGTATGCGTATTTTAGTTTTATATTTATATGCTTGTGTCTGTGTATGTAACTGTGTGTTTTTATACCTTTGTATTTTACTTCTGATTTTATTGTGACAAATTTTGGGAAATCTCTCTGCAAAAAGTAATAAGTATATAAACAGACTGATCTCACGACATTGCGTTGTACATCACACCAGTTTTTTATGGCATTTGGCGTGTTATACGTATGCATTTTCATCCTTCTGTGTGTTCTTCAACGCCATTTGGTCGCGTGTCAGATCTCCGGTTTACATATCCGTAACCACTAACCCTAACCCTGCTAGCCGCTAACCGCTAACCCTAAACCTAACCACTAATCACATGGTACTTTACGCGGCGTGAACATACACATGGAAACCTTATAATGCGTACAGATAACACGGCAATTAAAAGTGGCGTTTTAACTGTACGCAATTCATGATATCACGTTGATTTAAATAAACTATATTATTTCATTTTCATTTATTTATTAATTTCAATCTGATTGGAAAGGAGCAGGATGAAAAAAACGTACAAGACCTGCCCCTTTCTAAAAACATCTGGTTACATCAGATAAGTTGCCGTTACAGCTATTACAGTAAACAGTTCACGTAACAGTCAGTGAAAACAAACAACTATTTCATTACATGTTTTTATAAAGCGTCTCTATTCTCTCCTTATACAACCTCTTAAACTGAAAAATATTTGCACAGCTCTTCTCTTCTATTGCCCAAGAATTCCACATTCTGACACCCACCGCAGAAATACACATTTACTTTACATTAGTCCGAACCCTTTGCTGTTTAAAATTAAACCTCCTTCTATGTTTTTTATCCTGTGACACGAAAACAAATAATCTCTGCAAATTTGGAGGCAAAAGTCTGTTTCCCGCTCTAAACATAATCAACAATGTCTTTAATTCAACTAACTCTTTAAACTTAAACAGTCCCTATTTAATAAACAACTCATTTGTCATTTGTTATTATTATTATTATTATTATTATTATTATGTGAAATCCTTAATTTTTTTTCCTAGAGTGACCTTGTAATCCAACAGCTTCAACAGTAAACTAGAAAACGTGTCAATCTGAAACTAGATGGTAGCAACAGTTACTAAGGGAGGCGGGGCTTAGCGAAAGGTCAGTAGCCTTTTGACAGTGAAGTGAACAATAAAGACAGTGCAATCCCACAGATTTGATACGCCATAAATGAATAAATACAATCTTTAGATATTGCTGCAGCTGTTAGTTTTCCCACACCACAGGAAGGCGTCAGATCTGTACATAAACACCGCTGTGTACTCTGAGCTTTTCACATATGCATGGAGGTTCCTTTCATATGAAATGCAGCTTGAGTGATTTGTATTGTATGCACTGTGCGTGAGCGTAGTGTGTGTTTGTCATTTCTAGGTGTGTGTGGTTTCAGCGTGAGCTTCATTCTGCTCTGTCAACCGTGCAAATCTAGCGCGGAAATAAGTCTGGCAATGTGGGACTGAATCCACAGACAGCAGGCACGCTGGTCTTCATTCATTAAGGTATCAGGTCCGATCATAATATGTAATTGGTGTGTGTTCATTTCACAGCTGAAGAATTATCATAATTAATTCCGGTGACTCACTTATTACGTAGATCTGTGATTAGATTGCAGCCAAGGACAAAATAAATCTCACACCCTTGCTTCCTGACACCTAAATCTGTGTATTGTGTTTTATTCGGTGGGTTTGTTGTGTTACAATATACTGAAAGGTAGTTTTAGGTGTTTTGCCCTGTAGCTTTAACATTAGTGCTGCAACAACGAATCAATTAAATTGATCAAAATCGATTCTTAAAAGAGTTGGAGACGAATTCAGCAGTCGATTCGTTGGGTCTTGAGCATGTAACAAGAAAACACAGAGGAGCACGGCTGAGGCTTCAGATGCCGGTGTTGTGCCAAGGTACGTGTCCCCGCACAGAATTGTTTCCCCTGGCTGCAGGAGCATTTCTACTTTTTATCTCATAATTATGACTTTTATCTCATAATTTCTACTTTTTATCTCAAAATATTAACTTTTTTTATCTCATGATCATGACTTTTTATCTCACAATTTTGACTTTTTTATCTCATAATTATGACTTTTATTTCATAATTTCTGCTTTTTATCTCATGGTTTTGACTTTTTATCTCATAATTATGACTTTTTATATCATAATTTTGACTTACCATAGAGATTCTGGGGGGGTCCTACGTATGGAAGCCACTGAAAAAAAAAATGATATAAAAAATTGATTTTATGCTCCGCGGCCAGGGCAAACAATTCTGAACAGGGATACGTACCTTGGCACAACACGTTTACGTAACAAAACTTGAATATGGAGAAAAAATGGCCAAAATCCTACGGCACAGTACGTTTCAGGCAAACGGGGCTGAACATAATGTAAACCTATCTTAAGATAGCCTACATGTCATGATTATTTTAGTACGCTTGCTAGTTAGACACTATTGTCGTAATTCTAAAGTTTTCATCCATCTCCGTTTATCAGGCCTCCGTGGGCCCAGTGGGGTCCTGGGTGGCTGGGGTAAAAAAGAGCCATAGAAGCCGGGAGTCGGACGTCCAAAGTTAACTTTCATTTTCATGCCAGTTACGGTAGTTGCAGCACTTATGGAACACATCCCCAAGTGTACCCCCCCATCCCTTTCTTTTGTGTTTGTCTGGTGAATCAATTAGTTATTAAAATAATCTACAAATTAATCAATTATTAAAATCATTGTTACTTGCAGCCTTATTTAACATTTAAAAGCCTAATGTTGGCTGCTATCAGAGCCATTTTCAGTGTTTACTTACAGTTTGTCTGGTCATACATAAAGCAATAAAATCCATATATCAAAGGGTCGACTTTGGAAAAAGGTAGAAGAAAGGTTCTATTTATGTATGTCTTCATTATCAATAAATCCAACTATAATTAAGTGTTAAGAGGTTTTCTTTGTGTAACCAGTACCTGATAGAGTTTACTCCACTGTGTGATCGTATTACACTGTTGGCAAAAAGTAATAAATATAAGCCAGTAAACCTGTTTAATTCTAACCCTAACTAACTTGGGCTAATTGGTTTTAAATCGAAATTGGATTATTTAATTAGGACAATGTTTAAAAAAGGGTAATCGTCAAATCGAATTTCATCTCCCTTGTGTCTCCGGGTCGTGCGCTTTCGGGCTACCACAGGCTCCTCCTCCTAACTGTGAGAGCGGGCTCCACAGTCTTTGGTCTCCACACACCTGTACACAAATGGCGTTTGCTAAGGAGAGTGAGAAGTTCGTGGCTAAAAACAGCAAGAGCAAGTTGGTTGTGAGGAATTGGTACGGCTTCGAAGTTTCCGAAGCCCAAACCATTCCTCACTGCAAACTCAGCCTGAAGGCGGTATCGGCCAAAGACAGCAGCACAACCAACTTATTTCAGGACCTCAAACATCAACACATGGGAGCAGTGCGTTGCATCGCGGGCTGCACATGAAAACGACATGCTGACTTCTGTTGTCTTTTGTAGTTTTACCCAGAAATTTAAATCAAAAATTTAGGTTTTAGAGGAAAAAAATCAGGATTTTATTTCTGACCAAAATTGTGCAGCCCTACCCCAAACCCTATCTCTTTTTGCCTGTGCAAAAAAAAAAAAAACAACAGTTTTTTTCTGTTTAGATGCTCGATTTCACTGATAAAACATTACCCATGACAATATTTCTCTTTATTTTTACATTATACCTTTTTTATGGCAAGCTCATCTCGTCTCCTCTCCTTTTTATTTTTTATTTTTTATTTTTTTTGTCTTGTCGCATTACTTTAGCGCTCTCTCTTGATTAAGCTTTTTGATGAAGTTTTTAATCTAAATGAAGAAAGCTCTCATGGTCCTCAGTGAAGGAGCGAGGGCATGGAATAATTGGAAGCAGAAATCTAACAACTGTCACAGCCGATGAAATAAAGCGGTGACACAACAAACCTTCTAAAAACTGTGCAGATGACAACATGCATCCCTAAAAAAGCCAAGACAAATGGAGTGTTTTAAGAGGACTGACAGCAGAGTCAGCAGTGCAAAAGAGCAATAATTAGAAATAGACTATTATTCTGAGAAAAGCTCTTCATTCTCTTTGCAACAATTAATTAGCCCTGATTTTTTTCGTTTACTTCTAATTAAAATAGCAACACTTTAATCTTGTTCTCTTTGTTATTGCAGCCTATCTGCAGTGCTGCATTGTAAATGACCGGTGGAACATTTAGAACTTTAAACGTGACATTTACAACTATAGGAATGGCTTCTCTGGTGTCCACCTCATGTGACTTCTCACCGCAGTGATAGAAATGAACACAAAATGCTGGCAGCACAGGTGCTCCTATTAGAACCAATGCGTTGACCCGTGGGGAATCTCGGGTTCTAGATGTGGTAGATAATAAACCTACCTCTGATACAGTTCATTCTTTTACTTTCATGGCATTTTCAGTTGAATAACCTGTTTCTGCACATGAAATTTGACACCATGGCAACGTGGCCCTATTGTTTATCTGTTGCTAGGTAACCCACTTCAATTCTATTGCTGCATTCCAGGCAGGTTTTTGAGCCCATAAGTCACGCCTTCAAACCGCGACTCACGACTTTGTAACGTTCCAGGCAAGTCACATCGAACTGCCTGAGCTCAAGGAATTGTGGTAGCTAAATGTAAACAAACTGGCATGGCGGACCATACGGAGCTTATGGTCATTTGCAATCATTTCTAGGGCCGTTGAAGAATCCCCGCTTCTCCTCATCTAGATACACTGTGGTCAAATGGAAGCTGATTTCAGATGTCCATGGACTGTACTTTTGATGATACAAGCATTAAATCAGGAACACTGTGAGCTAGGCTAGCTAAACTTTGTATGGCTAATTTCGCTATGCTGAGAAATTGTACATTACATTATTTTTTATGAGCATGATCGTTTGCACAGTGAAGTTGAGGTTTACCCAATAATAATATCGTAATTATTATTTTGATTGTGACTTTACACTGCCCTAAAGTTTATTTCTCACTGCGTACCCCCGTATCCATGGGGGCCCCTACTGTTGTTTCGCGGGCTATGTGACGTCAGAGCTCGGAACGTGCTGAGTTCACGGATGGGAAGTCACATGTTTGACTGCTATTTCAGTGAGTTTGCACTGGTAGAAGGTTGGAAAAACACGAGTTACGAGTTGCCTGGAACGCAGCATAAGATTCTAAGCACCTGGAAAGTCCATTGGTCTGCTTATTTGATTCGGATCAATTGCGGACTTTTTTTTTTTTTTTTTTTTCATTCGGGTCGGATCGCATTCTCATTACACTTTTTGCTAGTGGACCAAAAATTTGTGAACAGAAGCACTCATGTGACAAACTGCACTGGCGTTGGACAGAAAAGTTGGGGCGGGATGAATCATAGATGGCGGGTGTTGATAAAAACGAACATGGAGATTCTACGTGCAGTTATTGTTTTCGGAATTCTATTTTTACAGACACAAATTAACGAAAATAATGTTAACCGTATAGCTTCAGTGTGCATGATTTACAGGGATTTACAATGATTAACTTGCAAAAATGGAATAACTAAAGAAAAGTTCAAAAATAAACTAGTATCGTGATCAAGTGCATGGACAGAATTACCTTAACCCATAAAGACCCAAACAGCCACTGTCGATCACAATCATCTACTGATCTAAACTGTTTAATACCTGCTGATCCACTAATCCTATCAGTCCATGTAAATAATTGGTGTAAAATGCAGTTTGTCATCTTTTCATGGTCATCAGATATGACCCATTTGGATGTTCAGAGGCTCTGTAGTTACCGTGGAAACACTGTCATCATCTGCAACATTGATTCACCAGTAAAACCCATGGAGTTGGATCAGTGACAGTGGGTGAACACACTGGGTTTATGTTCAGTTCATGACATATTTTGACTGAAAAAGTCACATTTTCTTCAGTTTTCTCTGTTTCCGATATAAAAACCCTCAACTTTAATCTGAGCTTTTATGAACACCTATGTGATCAGTTAATTAAATACAGGAAAATACCTACTTTTTACTGGAAAAGTGCAAAATTCTGAGGATAATATAATAAATGGCGATAAATCACTTAAGAAAGTTTAAAAAGAGAGAAAATTTGATTTGGGGTACTGCAACAAAAGTAGCACTGGGTCTTTGTGGGTTACAGTACATGTTTTTGAGAGGAGAGGAACCCAGGATAACAATGGGAGAACATGCCAATCCTATGTAGAACCGGGAATTGAAACTCTCTTGCTCTGAGCCTCCTTGTCAAAATGTGACAGTCCTTTTTTTTTTTTTCCCACTTTAGGCAACATTCAGAGTCCATCGTGTTACGACACTTTCTACTATAGCTCAGACTTCTATTTCCTCTTGTTTTTTTCTGGTAGTGAATGGAATCTTGTCTTTTGTGTTCATACTATGTGGTAGTATTGCATCAGAACATGCAAAACAAACACTGGTTCTTACAAGGACCTTCCATGTTACTTTGCAGCCACGATAGGCGATGGTGATGAGGTATTCAGTTGATTGCAATCTCCAGCGTCACCATCAGATGTCTCTAAATGTCACACACTGAGCCTGTTGGCGGTGACTGCAGGGCTGCATGGTCTGTGCATGTTAGCTGTCTGGTACCTGTTTGGAAGATAAACAAGTGTCGCTAATGGATGAATTTTAATTTGCCCATAGGCTGTTTTTCAGGCATTTTATGAATCCCCAACTCAATTTGCGAGAGTATAACATCAAAACACATTTAGAGACAAATAGAACCCACTGTAACCATTTAACTCTTAATTTCCTCCCTTTTCCCCTGGGATTCTTGTAATGTTCATTTCTGAATAATCATAATCATGAAAAAGGAGTGTGGAAACAGATAGTGCTGTCTGTTGCTATTGTTTTTACCCATCGGCCAACTTCTGGCTGAAGGGGTATCATAACTGTTTTGTCGTCCGCCTGGCTGTCCGTCTGTCCATTCAAAGACATCATCGCATTAGCTGAAGAATGCATTGAGATATCCGCTCCAAATTTATACTGTGGATGCATTTTGGCATGGAGCAGAAGCCTTTTGAAAATAGGTGACCTTTACCTACTTTTTCAAGGTCCAATGGCCTTGTGCAGTTATAATATCTGAGTACTTTCATATATAAATATATACGTAATACGTCTTACACAAAGACAATCTAATCTAAATTATAGGGCAATAACTTTCAACAAAATCTTACTCTATATTTGGCCGAGGGGTATTAAAAGTGTGCAGCACGTTATGTTTCTTCTTGTTCTTTTTATAGTTGTTGCTAGGAGTCGGTTTCAAAAACCCTCAACTGTAATGCCCACATATTTCAATAAATCAATGTACTATATATAAAAGTATAAAAGACATTTCTCTTGTTAAAAAGTATTTAACCTTCATCCTGCTAACACATTTAATCACTGATAGGAGTCAAATAAGACTGTAAGATTAAACTGCTGCTTATATATCACATTTTTTAAACTTGTTTTAGGAAAGTTACAGGTGATTTGCATCTTGTATGGGGACTGACTCACAATTTATGAAAACCAACAACAGATTAATTTTATGTCTATCCACAGAATCTACAGCCACTGAATAAAGTGTGACATTTATCTATATTATGGTATTGTTGAGTTTTGTTCTTCAAACCCAAACACATTTGATCAAAATAATAGTGTGTCTTATAATCTTTGCATGCTGTATCAGCTGATAAGATAAGATAAGATAACATAGCATAGAATAACATAATATAGCATAGCATAGCAGAGCATAATGTAATATAACATAACATATTATAGCATAACATAGCATAGCAAAATATTGCATAAACATCATAATCAGACTCACCAGTGCAAAGAAATATTCTGATTTCAGCATCAAACTCTATTATTTTGCTTTAGACCTGTATCCAGTGGTGAAAACAGTGACCTTGTTTGTTTCTTACTTCCTTACCATGGGAGACCAGCACTCAGTGACTCACTGCTGTCCCTAATGGTCGCATACACTTACAGTGATACATTGTCCCTTGGATGTGTATAAAGCATATATAAAGTAGAAATATTACATACAGATCCTTTAAGGTTAATATTTGATAAAAATATAAGTTCTATAATATAAGACCAAATACAAAAGCAACCTTTTATATACATGAAAACAAACTGCATTCTTCCCTTGCCACATTGGTAAGGTCATAGATCACAAATGTTAAATCTCAGATCACAAGAGATTCATAATTAAGGACTTATCACTACTGGATATTATATCTAATATCATATTGATGCCATAACTGATTAGATGGCAGACATTTAAAGACTCATGTTTCCCAGTTATTATCATCATCAGAATTCAATGATAACTTGTGAAAAATCACCGGGAAAACACAAAAGATCCCTTAAGGTAAAATTAAATTAATCTTTCGCTCCTTGGGCATCTTTTGTGCGTCTTTTTTTTTTTTTTACCCTTGCCAAAAAGTTAACTTTTCGTTGCAACCTTTAACTATAGATGAACATTTGTCATTGACCTCAAGGGACAAGATGCTGTAATTCCTCTCCAGATGTTCCAATAAAATATGTTTTATTGCAGCATGTCTTTGGAATTAAAGAAAAAAAAAGACACAGCAGGCAACTAAGCTCACCTGGTGTTTCTGAATTGTGTCACAAATAAAATTCTAATGATATCCCTTTGTGTATTACACCGAGAAGCTCAATTGCATATGAAAAGGGAAGTGTGGCTGTAACTATAGATACACAATGTGGAGTGATAATAGGAACATAATTGTGTATTCCCTGTCAAATCACTCTGAACCCATCTTTGTATTAATGGAAATCAGGTATGCTTAAACAAAACACCGTGGTCTTCACTGTGGGAGGATCATGGCATGTTTATTTTGCTCCTCTTGAATAGACGGTCCATTAAAATCCCCAGAATGCTAAACAAATCTGTCAGTTAATGGGTATTTTTAATTAATGCTGCTCTAAATGTGTGCAAGTCATTTTTTGAATCACTTATTGTGGAAGTGTACCGTATGTTATTTTCTTTTCATTTTCTACCGAGCGTCTTTAAATCTGCATTTAGCTACGTTTATCACCACAGAGCAGAATGTCTGCGAAGAAAGAGCTCTTGTGCTATGATGTTTATTAACCCTTTATAGGGCATTCATAGAAATACTTTGAAATTCAAATTTTCAACCTTAGTGTGTTATTGGAGAACATAATAAGAATGTATTCCTTTCTTGAAAATTAAAAA
>JAPQRP010000024.1:30409182-30424684 GCA_037367295.1 Apogon hyalosoma | reverse complement strand
TTTTTTGATAAGCGGCACTGCAAAACAACCCCCCCCCCCAAAAAAAAAAAAAACACAGAGATTGGCTCCAATGCAAGCACAATATCAATATGCCCAGTATATTATTAACTGCAAAGCCATGAAAAACGCTTCCCTGAGATAGTAGAATAACATCAATGTATTGACATAGCAGCATAATTTTACTGTAGTTGCTCTATAAAAATTAAAAAGGTCATAAATCTGCTTCTTATTAAAACTGAATGTAGATATCTATGATGTAAATATGTACTTTTTTCCATTGGTAACTGACCCAATGCAGTAGTAGTGACCGTACTGCTGAAATCGAAACATCTTTAGATCAAACTTGCACTTTTCTCACATCCTCTTTGAAGGAGAACGTGAGATTGTTATCCCATTAATTTCCTGCCAACCGCTGCTGCCTTTGTTACTTTCGTCGATGTCCTATAGCATTCAGAAAGATACTGAAAAAAGACAGATAATTGTCTCCTTTATTGACTGTTTGTCAGTAGGTTTTATTGTGCCATTCATCAATAGATCTCACAGCAACCAGGAGCAGTAACAGAATTATGTAGTCTTAAACAGTGTGGAAAAGTAGTACAATGAAATGCTGCCTTGTTGGAATTGGTTGTGTCGTTGATTCTGCATCTACAGGAGATAAAAACAACCGAGTTTGAGGAGTCAGATGAACCGATGCCTCTTTTAACCCATAAAGACCCAGTGATACTTTTGTGGCAGTTCCAAAATGTTATTTTCTCCATATTTAAATTTTCTTAAGTACTTTCTCACCATTTATCATAATATTCTCCTCTGTATTTTGCAGTTTTTCACTGAAAATCAGGTACTTTCCTATATTTAATGTACTGATCGTGTAGATGTTCATAAAAGCCCAGATTAAAGTTGAGGGTTATTATATCAGAAACAGAGAAAACTGAAGAAAAAGTGACTTTTTCAGCAAATATATCAACAACTGAACATTAAACAAATGTACCCATCCACTGTCGTTTGTTAAACTCCGTGGGTTTTACTGGTGAATCAGTGCTGTAGAAGATGACGGTGTTTCCACGGTAACTACAGAGCCTCTGAATGTTCAAATGGGTCATATCTGATGACCATGAAAAGATGACAAACTGTATTTTCCATTTACAACATCTTAGATCAGTAGATGCTTTTGGTTGCCACACTGTAAAGAAGAATTGTTGTGCTAACATATTATTCTGTTAGAAAAACTTTAGTACTTGACTTGTGATAACATAAAATTCAAGTTAAAAGTATTAAGTTGAAAATCCTTGTCCAACTAACTTAGTAAATTTTTTCCACTTGATTAACTTGAAAATCCTTCTCTGTTCAAATGTTCAATATTTTAGATCAGTAGATGCTTTTGGTCACCAGTGGCTGTTTACGATACAATACGATACGATATGATACGATACGATGCACTTTAATGTCTCAGGGAAATTTGTCTTGGACTCCAAGAGCTGCACAGGTGAAGCTGCAAATTACTTAGCACAGAAGTATTAGACTAGAACAAAGATACAATCACATAACCCACACATATTGCACATACCCATATCGTACAAGACTCTCATAGATAGTTAAAAAGAAACATGCTAGAAATAAAAAACAATGACAAAGAATACAACACAGCAAGATAAGATAAGGTAAAAGATAAAAGATAACACCATGGCATTTTTGCACTTGGGTCTTTATGGGTTAATAAGGCCTATAATGTGGTCGTGTCCTGTTTAGAATTGGATCCATGGTCCTTATACACACAAAGCAGCCGAATGCCTACACAAACCTACAGGAGACGTGCTGATAAGAAATGGGCTTTTTCAATTGTCAGACCATGACCTCTGCGTTAAGAAAGCACTTTGGACAGATTGAATTTGATTTACATTTCTCTTAAGAATACGATGCAGATTAGCAGAGCACCACAGGCTCGTTACTCGTGACATTAAAGGAAACACTCCTTGTTCAGCTCTGAGACAAACTAAGAGATTGTGAGAGTTTGTGAGTCAGGGCCGACATCAGTCCCGGAGCCGTCTTCAAAACCGGTGCTCACCAGTACATTATACCTCCATCACTATCGCAGTATGAACCTGCACAATAAATAATACACGTGCTTTGCATTCACACTTCCTGTCCACTCACACCATGATACCCTTAGATTAACTGTGTCAATTCAGCAGCAACTTCAAGGTTAGCAGTCTAAGGAGACAGGAGTGGGGAAAATGTAGCTGACAAAGACCTTGTGGTAGAAAAAAAAAAAGAACAGCATTTTTGCTATTTGGAAGTAATTTAGATCCAGAAGGGATGAAGGGTCTGGCCAAATAAGTCACCAGCTGGGTTTAACCCATAAAGACCCAAATGTCTACTATCAACCAAAAGCATCTACTGATCTAAACTGTTTAATACCTGTTGATCCACTAATCCTACCAATACACATAAATGACTGGTGTAAAATGAGGTTTGTCCTCTTTGCATGGTCATCGGATGTGACCCATATGGACGTTCAGAGGTTCTGTAGTTACCGTGGAAACACCGTCATCTTCTACAACATTGATTCACCAGTAAAACCCATGGAGTTGGATCAATGACAGCAGATGGAGACACTGGGTTTATATTCAGTTAATGAAAGATTTTTCTGGAAAAGTCAGCTTGTCTTCAGTTTTCTGTTTCTGATACAATAACCGATTAATTTACTGTTTTACTGAGGTTTTTTGGAACATGTACATGATCACTAAATTAAATGTAGGAAAATATGAGTTACACTGAAAAAAAAACCACATAATACAAATCGCAATAAATCACTTCAGAAAAGTTAAATATAGAGAAAAATTCACTTGGGAATTACCACAAAAGTCACCCTGGCTCCTTAAGGGTTAACAAAGCAAATAGGAAAGAGGCTTCCGTTGCATTATTGGTATCAGTGTGTAATATGTTTCAGCTGGAAATACGTTCTTTAACTGCAACTGATGCAATGAGTAGCTTCTCATTTCTTAAACAAACATCAATTTGAAAGGGGCCATAAAGTGAGGACTGTGCTCTAATGACAAAATATCATATGGTCCAGATTGACCCTGTTCCAGAGTGACGGGCACATCACTCTGGATCAAGAGATGTGGATGAAGTGATTGTGGAATTGGGTTGTGCAGAAGAAGTCAAACTTTACTTCATATGCAATTCACTCTAAAAAAAAAAAAAAAAAAAAAAAGCATGTTCAAAATAATTAGTTTGCATGTTTAAAATCATGTATTTATTTCATTTTTCCTCTGAAATCACTGGAAGAACACACTGTAATTTGGAAATACACACCCTCCTTGTACATCTTTCTTCTAAATAAAAAGAATAAGTAGATGACCAGATGATGCTCCTCCTGTTTTTCAAGCTTCCATGAACAGTGGACAGCAATTACAGCTGTTAGTCATGAATTTAACTCTACCTGTCTGAAAAAACAAAACAAAACAAAACAAAACAAAAAAAAAAAAACTGTGTAGACTATCCAAACCCCAAAAAGTAACAGAAGTGATAGAATGATCAAATGCTTCATGTCAGGCCACTTGACTTATTCTACATTATGTTAAAATTTAATTAAGAACACTGCAGCTTAAAGAGGCCTGTATATTATAACATACATGCTTCAGTAATTGTTTATTTATCATATCCTCATTGCAATATTAAGCAATGTCACACATTACAGATTTTCCTCATATCGTACAGACCTAGAGAGTGTACAACATTAAGCCACTGCATGTGGGGCAGACCCATCGTGGGCCAGTGTGGGCTCTAATAAAACCTTCATGAGTGTCCAGTATAGCTGCCAGATAAGTCCAGCAGGAAAACCAGAAACACTCTTGTGTTATAATTTGCCTGTTTTCTCATTAATTGTCAAATGTGCTTCTGTGCCCTGAATGTTTCTGGGGGGTATCATACAGACTAAATGCCTTATGGGGCAAACATATAGAGCTAAATAACCTCAGCGTAGATGCTGAATTCTCATGTTCAGCTGGAAGATGAAGATCCTGAACATCAGGGCTGCCTATGGTTTTCCCAACAGGAGCTGGACCCCCTCCAACAGAATCAGACAGACTGTACTCCGTCACTCAGGCTGTAATGAGGAGGATAACGCTGAGAAGAAAGTCATACATCAGAATCCTAATGTGAAATCTATGTACACAGACAGACGAGTACTGTGCATGGGAGGAAAAGGATTAAAAGAAACACACGGGACCGTGTGGGCTGTATAGCTGCCAAATGTGGCTGACAGCCGGTGGGTTTACAGGACTGTCCCTGGACAGGAGGTCTGGCCTATGCTCCAGGACCCTGGAGCTGGAGTTGTGTGCAGCACCAGCAGATGTGTGCCTCAATAAGCTCTCAACCCATGAGCTAGTTTATCTGGGTGGGTGACTCAAGCTACTGTGCAGTGGTGTTGTAGTGTAACTGCCAGTTCAGTCATGGAAGGGTTATTCAGATCCTCCAATTCAGTACTTATTCAACTCTGAAAAGCAAAAGTTTAACATTCAAAACTAAACCCTTTGTAGGTCCCTCATAGAAATACTCTGAAATACAAAATCTCAACCTTTACTGTGTTATTAGAGGACATAACAAGACGTTATTTCTTTTGATTCAGATTCAGAAAACTTTATTGATTCCAGAGGGCAATGCATTAGAGCAGTTCACCCACATGCACACAAACACATACAGAGTGTCAGTCCTTTACAGTTCACAAGTAGAACTCATCAAGTTGACCCAACTGAAAATATGAAACAATGTGTTACAATACAAATAATTTCAGAATACACCACCAACTGAATTTAGCAGTTTAATAGCAGGGGGCACAAAAGAATTAGAAAAGAGATTCGTCTTCCATACCGGCATGTTAAAACGACGCCCTGAAGGCATCATGACAACCTCAGGAGTCGGAGGGTGGTGGAGCTAACCTGTTGTGGAAAATTTTCTCTGCTGCTGGTGAATAATGAAATAGAGACTTCTGCCGGCTGACAAGGTTTTTATTTCTTTGCAAAGAAAGGTCAGTTCTGCACAGACTCAGGATGCTTTTGGCTTTCTTCAGCAGACGCTCCTCCCAGAAAGAGTGTCAGTCTCTCAGTTTTACACCTGTAATTTTAGAGCAGGTTTTAACAATGCTGTGCAGTTTGTTTTTGTCCTTCAAAGACAAGCTGTGAAACCAGCAAATGAAAGAAGTAAGAAGGCTTTCAATGAAAGAACAATAAAAGAGGTTGGGGATCATTTTGTTTACATTAAAACAGTTCTGTTTCCTTAACAGGGAGGTTCTTTGCTGCCCTTGTTTAACAGTGGTTTCAAACCTTAATTTACTGTCAATCAAAGTGCCAAGATATTTGTAATTCTCGACAATTTCCACGTCCTCACCATGAATGAGAATGAGTTAAAGATCTGGTTTTGCTGGACACTTTCAAGAGGATGTTGTATGACTTATGTCACATTTCCACTACGTGGCACTGGCTCGACTCAACTAGACTAGGCCTTTTTGCATTTCCATTACAAAAAAGGACCTGGAATCTAGTACCCGGTACTAGTTTTTTTGGTATCACCTCCACCGAGGTTCCAAGACTGGGGAACAGATACTAAAACGTGACGTGTAAACACTGCAGACCACTGATTGGTCAGACAGTTGTCTCTGTGACCCGCCGTTTTACAAAAAACAGATGAAGTTGACAGTAAATATAGCGGTAGGTTAATCCACATGATGATAAAAACATGATGACAAAACTACACCATGGTCGGTCGAGGAGATTGGTGTCCGACATAAAAATTCAGAATAAGCTTGACGAGACAACACGCAACAAGTGAGTTTATCAGCAACTCTGAGCAGACAACACGGAAGACCAGGTACTTTAAAGTCGGTAGTATCCTGTAATGGAAACAGTCTCTAGGAATAGTACCTGGTACCCGAGTCGAGTCGAGCCAGTTTCACATAGTGGAAACGCAGCATTAGAGACGGAGACATCTGGCTGCAGATGTTTTGTGTGACGCGCTTTATCTTCATCTCATGTTGACTTTGAAAGGTTTGACTAGATTTTGTGTTTTTTTGATGAACTGAAAACTTGTTTTTGTTTTTATGTATGAAAGATTGTGCCTGTTTGTAACTATTTAATATACTGCTGCCCATCTTGGCCAGGACACTCTTGGAAAAGAGATTTTTAATCTCAATGAGGTTTTCCTGGTTAAATAAAGGTAGTAACAATAATAATAATAATAATAATAATAATAATAATAATGATAATAATGAGATTAACACCATGTGAAACAGCACATCTAAAATATCTTGGGTGCCATATCTTTGTTTTTTGAAACATTTACATTCCCTCTCAGCCCGTTTACGCTTGGTGTTTACCAAGTTAATCATTTCCAAATTGGGCAAATGTTTTATGGCCCTGTTATAAAGCTACTGCCTCAACATTTCAGTAACTTGTTTTCCTTTAACATTGAAATCCACAAGTATTCAACTCGTAGTACCCATCTTATTAGAGCACCCTTTGCACGTACCAGTCAGACTTAGGTCAGTGTTCTAAACAGAGGACCCAAAATATGGAAGAATCTGCCAACTCTTCTTATGGAGCTTCCTCAAATGAACCTTGAAGTGTAACACACACGGTATGAGCAGGGTGGCCTTAAGCACAACCCATGTGCAGGGTTTCCAGGGTTTTTTGGTAGTTATGGAGTGCACACCTCCCCTTTATACCCCCCTGCTATTCACTGGCCTCGTTCATTGTACCGAAAACATATCGAAAATGTATCAAACCAAAGTCCTATGTACCAAAAACATACCAAACTGAAATTTTTCCACATCCTTACATCCCTACTCTGTATGGGTGTGTATGATTGCATTGTTTAATCTACACAAATGCCTCATATTCTACAATCCCATTTAGCTACATTGTCCTATGGAACCCATCTCAAAAAGTCTACTTTAATGTCGAAAAACAGCCCTGTTTTCAGTTGTGTCACAATCCCTTTTCCAGCTAATCCAAGAGGATTTATTCAGTTGAAGAAGGAGGAGAATTTCCTTAATTCATAAACCAACACTTAAGCCTTCTCTTTATCACAAACATTCAAAATCAACACATTTGCAGGTATGTGGTTTTGAAATGACAAAAAGGGGATTAAAAATAGTAAAAGTACCGGTAATTAAAGCAGTCAGACACGTAGCGCAGTAAGACATATTTTTGCCTCTGAGATGTAGTGGAGTGGAAATATGAAGTTCCCTGAAATGGAATATTTTAAACAAATAGAATTATGCCATATGGACAAAAATATGTGCACACCTACAGCTTGTCGCCTACGCCTCATTTCCAGCTGATATGAAATATAAATGTCAAATTGCTTTAGGTTAAAGGCTGATTTATCTTTCTCAGTGAGAAGAAACCAGACGTTTACTTGATGATGATTATTTACAATGAATGTTTAAAATTCTTTATGTCAGAACATGACAAATATTTCAGAATTCTTGAGGTAGAACAATTTAAACTATTATAAAAGATGCCAATGTAAATAAAATACATAAATACATACATAAATAAAATAAAATCACTCAGCTAAACTCATCACAATAAAAAAATGTGTTATTTTTTGTAGCCCTGCTTGTTACCAGTGCATAACCTGAATTCATTCAATGTAGTATATACTTTATCATTGTACTAAAAGTTCAGTAGAATTATTAAAGAATATTCCATCACTGTTGTCCTTTAGAAAGTATAACAAAAGCATTATTTAAAAAATAATAATAATAAAATAATTTTCAGTGCAGTTCATAAAAGCCCTTTAAAATCGCATTGCCCTGTATGTAGTGACATTGAGTGTAAGCTAATGAATACATCTCACATTACCCACCTCGTACGTTGTTAAAACAGGAAACATCCTTTCTATATAGACAGTTTTTGGTTTGTCCACTCTGGGCTTCTGTAGAAACATGGCAGTAGGAGAAAGAGACAAATCTAAGTAGAAGGTTCTGCCACAACTTCACCTATGTACTTGGTGCATGGAGAAGGAAAAACATGTAGCAGGTCAAGAATTCCACCTGCACATGTGTAGAACAAGTTTATAACAGTTAGACCAATGTGTTTCATCATCATCATCATCAGGAAACACATAATCATCTACACATAACCATCGACTTTATTCACTTTAGGTGATTATACACTAATGGAAACATAATTATGAATATTGCACAAAACTGCACATCCATTCTAAACAAACAATAGCTCATAAATGTTCTCCAGCACATGCACTTTACCACGTTGCACATTTTCGAGTTTTTCTTGAACTCTTTATAAATTATTTATGTTCCAGTATTCTTTTGTCTCACTAAGTTTTTAGGAATTGTGTGTTTCTGTGTTGTATTGTTTGTTTTATGAGCGACGTCTATAAGACGATTTTCTGTCACGGCTCACAATGAAGCTTTTGTGATTCTGATTCTGAATGCAAATACATCCATCTAAATCCTACACACTGGAACTTTTCTGTGTATAAAACAAAACAACTCACCTTACCTGTGTTTGTTAAATACAGTAGCTTCAAAGTCCACTGGGAATATGTGAGCTTATCCTCTTTAGTCAGCCCAACCTGGAATCTAAAGCCAGTATCAACAGGTCACTTCTGCTGGCATGTCCACACATATAAACATCTCGGTATTTTTGTAGCGTTAATGTTTTCATAGCCATCTGGCCGATTTATTCGGAACCAGTTGTCTGACTTAATTGACTTAATAAAGAAATCACAAACAGAAAACACATCTGACTAGAGCTGTATTTTCTCCTGAGACTCAAAACTATAGATGTAGATGCTGCTAAACATGAAATCTATATTATTTGCTGCAGTGAAATTGACATAATAAATACTTCCCAAGGAGACCTGTTTGTCATGAATTATTCCCATTTGCTCTACTTTTTATGCATTACTATGTAAATTACCTCCTAAGTCCTAGTGAACAAATGCACTTCAGTTGGTTAAATAAATGCTTCATGCTTGTACTTGGGGAAATCATATTGTCACACAGTGCTACTGTTAATGTTCTGTAGCAGATTTACTTTACCAATGCTTCCACTCATAGCCCACTATTTCCGAGACATAGTGAAGGGCTGGAGTCATTAACTATTGGCTTAGGAAAGAAACTGAAAGCTCTTTCAGTGCAAGTAATTGTACATTAATTGGACGTAGATGCGACTTTGTGTGGATGCAAAGTAAGAGATTTGCTGCCAACAAACAGCCTGGAGGATTTGTCATGTGATGATAATTGGTAGAAGACAATAAGGAGCCTGATTATGTGGATTTGCGAGGCTGTTTTTTTTTGTCACGTTAACGGATCCAAAGCCAAAAGGAGTTTTGTTGCTAAAGAAAGAAATGTGATATGACCTTTGTGTGTGCTTGTAAAGTGTGTCCCATTGTATGCATATATGCATGCCTCAGTGTCTTGCGAGTGGCAGATATTTGCACATATTCTTTATTTTCAGTGTCTTTCCCTTTCTGTCCTGCTTTCCTTCTTTCTTCTTCATCTTTGATGTTTTGTTGCGTATTTAATGTCCCCGTAGACCCCTAAATGAGTGCGTTCTTTATCCTAACTCCATTAAGTCAGATCCAACCCACTGCAATGCACTTTGAAGCTTCATTAACCATCTTTCACAGATCTGTTTCATCTCTGTATGTAAAATCTTCCCATTATAGATATTCAGGCATGCATTGAATCCTGGTCATATAGCCATGAGGATGATAAACTGACAATACAGTCAGATGAATGATCCCATTGCATGCTAAATATGGCATTTTAATATGTAACTTGACCTATAGCGTAAACATGCCCTAACTGTTTAACAGCCCAATCTACAGTCGACATATGAAAGACTGTTATTGAACAGCAGGGGGAGGAATCAGTGCGGTATTTCAGTTGGTAATGGGCAATTGTAAGGTGTTTTGTCGGAGCACTGGGTGTTCTTTTACTGTCCACGTACCTCTGCGCTCGCCCTTGGATACTTCTTTTTCTCCTTTCTCATAAAGTCTCCGATCCTCGTTTCTATTCCCCTGCAGTACGCTACATCTGGTATTTCCAAGGACTTTAAGTGATTTACTCACTGACTTAATTTGCCTCATGTCTTACCACTTTTACATATTCAAATGACTGATGATTGAAACGTGTGTCTTTCCACATCTTCATCTTCTCTCTCAGGTTCTCTTTTTTTCTCCACAAGGTCAGAAATAATGTAGTTTGGAGTGTAAGATGTGTGTGTAAATCAAACAAGACATTAGCTGCTTCCCCGGAGATGTCCATGCTTATGTTGGTACCATATGCATGTCAATTCTTGCTTTATTTGTTGCCGTAGTTTCTGTTCTTGGTGCCAGTTTTCAAGCTGCAGCAGCTGGAATCAGGGTACAAACTACACTGGAACCCTGTAGTGCAGGTTTCTCCATTCTGTCCCACTAAAATGACTAAATATAGACGCAGATAACCTGATGTTGCTTCATGTCGTTCTGGAAAAGAGAAGCTGTGTTTTCAAGCCGGCAACATGGTGGTGCAGTGCTATTGGCTCATAGCAAGAAGGTCTGCATGGAGTTTGCATGTCCCCCCTGGTCTGTGTGGGTCCAAAGACATGCACTTTAATCAGTTAATCCTTTGTCCAAATGTGTGAATGTGAAGCAATCAATAGCTGTGTATTTCAGCCCTGTGATGAACTGGTGATATGTCCAGGCTGTACCCCCCCCCCCACACACACACACACACACACACACACACACACACACAACCCTCTTGAGGACTAAGTTGTTTGGAAAATGACTGAATGACCACTGTTGTATAGAGTACTGGAAAGTCATAGCTGAGTACAAGTACAGATACCCTACCAAAAAATGACTTTAGTAGAAGTTCAAGTCACCAACTGAGATGCTGCTCAAGTTAAAGTCTTTAAGTATCTAGTATTTACTATATTTTAGTATATCAAGTAATCTACAATTAAATGTACTCAAGTAATGAAAGTAAAAGTACAAGTAAATGTCCATCGTCATATCTTATCGCATCAATGTTGAATTCATTCCTGAGCAGTGCTATTTACTCAGAGCAATGAGAGCCCAACAGGCACTAACGCAAAATGTGTTCTATTGATTGGTCCGCTTCACCACAGGGGCATTCTGGGCTGGTGGTGAATCCCCACTTGTGGCAATTGTCATTAGCTTGGCCAACCTTTACTCTTGCCCTATTCAGTGCAACCCAATCCCTCCTGGCGAGGGATGTTCCACTGGGCAAGCTTTCTTGGATGCTTGGTACTGCCCCATTTTGTGGCCGCTGGTCATTTTCGTGCCACTTCTCAAGCCTGTACAGTGCTGCCATGTAAATGTTAATAACAACCAAAGGCCGTGAGAATATTGAAAACTGTAAAGTTTATTCAGGATTTGAAAACATTGTAAAGTAAAAGACAAGAAGTCAAATATTAAAAATGATGCCAACATCACACACTTCAAAAACAGGGTTTCAAAAGTCTACATTATACTTTGTAAACAAGGAATCCAAAGTTTAAACCATTGACTTAAAAGCAACCTGTTTAGGTCAAAAGCCCCTTTTCCACACCACTTCTGTTCCGGGAATATTTCACCTTTATTTCGGAACAAAATCTGTGTAAATGAAATGGTGGATCATTTGGTCCCACCTTTATCACAGCTTTGTAACGTCTGGAGGTAGTAACAGAGCCCTGATAAAGGTGGGAATCATGATTCTGGAACGCTATGTTTAAGGAACACCTCTCGTTCCGCAACCAAGGTGGGATGTTTTGATGACGTTTTGCGTGTGCAACCTCTGTGTCGGGGGAATTAAAAAATGAGCGTGGGCCGTGTACAGGAAACAAACATATCAATGTGACCAGAAAGATGTCGAACTGGGGAGATGCCGAGATCCGCCAGCTGTTGTCACTTTGGGCGGAGGACTCTATCCATGCTAACATTTGTGGAACGGTGAAAGATGGGTAGATTCTGAACACTGTTATGCTTGGGGTATGTCCAACATGCAAGTTATACGTCACACTATACGCTGCACTGTGTCACTGCCCCTTTGATTCCGGAACACAGGTCCACTGCGTAAAAGTCCAGCCTGTCTCACCTCTGTTCCTCCTTTGTCTTGGCTGTGGAATCAGTCAGTGGTGGAAAGAAGGTGGGATCACCATCTCACCTTTTTTCTGGGATCTCTGTGTAAAAGTGGCTATAGTTATATAAAATCAAAATGTGTCATGACCCTCCCGTGTTTTCTCATTCGTGACATTAAATGTGTCACTCTAAAAAAAAAAAAAAAAAAAAAAAAGGTAAAGTCTGGTACTGGCACTGAGAAAGGAGTCAAATATGTTTTTGGTGGATTTTTAAAAACAAATCTGCATGCTCATTCAGTTTTTGATGTTGAGGTGCTTCTTAAGTATAGATCAAATTATTTCAATGAACATATGTAAGAAATAAACCTTTAAAATAAGAAGAGGAAGAAGAAGAAATAAACATGTCATCTTAAAGCTTCCTGGGCAATGGATTTTACATATTCAATTTTATATTTCATAGAGTGAGACTAGAACAAACTGTCTGCCTGATAATTGCCCTCTGTGCAGAGGACATAGTTCAGCTGAGCTTTTTTTAGAGGCACAACTTTGCCCTCGGTCATAATGTCCCACTTGTCCCTCATTAGATCCTAATGGTATTTGACATTTCCATGTTCACGAGTTGAAAAATATAGATATGTATGCTCAAATTCATACCTACAGTTTTCTCAACTTAGTCACAATTTTTCACTTTCTCTACTCCACTATTTACCTTTAATTTGCTGAAGGAACATATGAAGGTTTTTACAAATAATAATCAATTATTAAAAAAAAAAAAGCCGTAGTTGAAATTTAGAGTCTCTGTTTAGTCCCTTTTCTTTTATTCTTAATATTATAAGTTATTTCCGTCATAAAAATGTATAATTATCTTGCATACCACAACATAGACGACTGCAGGGCACAGGAAATATCTGAACATGAAAAGGTTTAATATTGAATGAATAAGCTTCATATATGAATGAACAGTGACATATGGAGACATACTGCGCCTTGTTTGCATTATTATCTGGTTTGGATCTGTAATTATATAAAGCTGTTTTCCAGGAATTGCCTTATGGAACATGGGCTGGCACAAATTAAATGCAGGAAAACATCCAGGTTAATTCTTTCAACTCAGAGTAACACAACAGTTAATTCTGTACGCATCTGCGTGTCTAATTATTTCTGAGTAGTTCCATTTAATTGGTTGTGATTCTTAAATTAAGCCAGAGCCCTGAAATTATATAGACCGACAGATTCTACCTATGGGTATTGCATTCATATGTAATCCACACAGGGCCAGTGACACAAAGAATTATTTTTAACACACAGAAAAAACAAAGGTGAACTGATAGTGGATTTTTAAAGGTATAATTATAATAATTCACAACTTTAATTGACTGCATGGACTTAAGACAAACATAAGTCAAGACAGATTTCTTTACTAAAACTGTACACTTTATAAGTGATGTCAGTAAATAACAGCAATAAACAGCTGTTGTGAGGGTTAAAAATAAAAATTATTTAAAATAGAATAAAGTACCAGTGGGAGGAACTGGAGAAATACACTCAAAATGAATACATTACAGGTTACATTTGTGTTTTTGTTGAGGTAGGGCATTTGTCTAGAGGAAGCATCTTGATTTTGACAGAGTGGGAACAAAAAAACCTCATTAATCGACGTAATTCTGTATATTTACCTAATGAGTGTTTGTAGCAGGTAAAAGCAGATAGATGATTAAGTGTTCAGTGTCATTCGCAAATATGTTGACACACTGATACTGCATTGTGCACGTCTGAAATGAATCAATAAATTTGGAGTCTGAATATTAAACTAGGTTGGAGCAGTATTTTATCTGTTGAGAAAATCTTGCATAATTTATCTATATAATAAAAGGGAATTGGACTCTGTTTGTCTCTCACAAAATCTGTAAAGAGCTGAGTTTTTTTTTTAAATATATAACTTACTGAATGTAAAGACAAGTGTGCATCCTCCGTCATTGATCCAGTTCCATGGGTTTTACTGGTGAATCAATGTTGTAGAAGATGACGGTGTTTCCACGGTAACTGTGGAGCCTCTGAACGTCCAAATGGGTCATATCTGATGACCATGAAAAAATGAATAACTGTATTTTACATAAATTATTTACATTGATTAATAGGATTAGTGGATCAACAGGTATTAAACCGTTTACATGGTCTTGATTGACAGTGAATATTTTGGTTTTTATGAGTTAAATTGACTAAATCCTTACCAAAAAAAAAAAAAAGGCACATAAAAATGTGTGTCTTTATGCAAACTCACTTTTTCAGTGTGTAGTTGCGGCTTGGATGGTTGAGGACTTTCAAAGTAATAACACGCAGACAGTGAAGGGATGAAGAGTAGCGCTCCTGCCATTATGTGACAGAAATATTTGCTCTTATTACAGGAGACTAATTCCAGAGAGCCAGTCTACTGCTGCAGGATCATTTCTCTGTTTGCTGGTACAGAAACCTAATATTGACTCTGGTTTGTGTTGGTACATGAAATACACTTTCCATCCAAAAAAAACCCAAAAAAACCAAAAAAAAAAACAAAACATTGCACCCTGCAAATAGATAAGAGTCTTCCATTGGATAATTACTGCAATAATTATTTCTTTCTGTTGCAACAAGTTCTTTAAACTTAACTGACGCCTATAGTAGCTTCTTATTTACTAAACAAAGCTCAGTTTATTAGGGAGCATAAAGACTGTGTTTCAATGGAAAACGGTCATATAGTCTGATGAGTCCAGATTGACCTGGTTCTAGATTGATGGACGCAATGTGAGAAGAGAGGTGGACGAAGTGATTACCCATCATGCCTAGTGCCTGCAGCATAAGCCTGTGGGGACAGCGTTATGATCCCGGGTTGTTTCAGTTGGTCAAATCTAGGATCAGCAGCAACGTTATATGGTCCACTGTCCAAATATACTGAATGACCAGGTCTGAACATCAGGGGTTTTTTTTCTGCCAGGACTCATCAGACTCAAACTGTTAAGGAGTGGTTCAGCGAGCACGAGACATCATTCTGATACAGGATTCACCACCACAGAATCCAAACCCGGTACCCCTTTGAGAATCATTCAGATGCTCTGAAGAAAAATGTAAACCGTGGTCCAGGTTCTAACATCATCAATACAAGAACGTATCCAAAAAATGAATGCAACTACAGTCAGAAGTACATACTCTGACATAAGATAAGATAAGATAAGATAAGATAAGATAAGATAAGATAAGATATGGTTAGGTAAGGTGAGGTAAGGTAAGGTAAGGTAAGGTAAGGTAAGGTAAGGTAAGGTAAGGTAAGGTAAGATAAAATAAGGTAAGGTACAGTAAGATAAGATAAGATAAGATAAGATAAGATAAGATAAGATAAGATAAGATAAGATAAGATAAGATAAGATAAG
>JAPQRP010000024.1:30357278-30372117 GCA_037367295.1 Apogon hyalosoma | reverse complement strand
ATGAAAGAGCACTCTAATTAGAGTGTTTCAAAAATAAAAAAAAATTAAATGTATAATGAAATAAGCAAATTGCACCCCAAACCCTGCCCCACCCCAGCTCATCCAGACCAGTACAAAGTATTGGTTACTTGTGTATTATAAAGTACAACAGGCACACATTCAATCGGGCAGTACCTGTAAGTTTGTAAAATAGGAAATAAAGGGTTGCTATTTGTGGAAAAGTTTGTCGGTACATCCTCTCAATTTGAATTTAATTTTCCCGAGTTTTAGAAAATACATGGTGTCTTTAAGCCCCCAGGAGATGGAGGGACATTTAGCCGACAAACTTTACGATTTCAACAAAAATATTGTTTGCGTCTAGCAGCTCTTTAATCAACAGCTACTGTTTGAAACATCACATCTAACAGGAAAACTTTAAAACAACTGCAGCAATGAATAAAGGGTGAATCTCATTGTTTCATGCTACACACGGCTGAACTACGGTACTGTCAAGTCAGTTTCCATAACCCATAAAGACCCAGACATCCACCGTCAACCTAAAGCCTCTACTGATCTAAACTGTTCATCCACTAATCCTATCAGTACATGTAAATAATTGGTGTAAAATGCAGTTTGTCGTCTTTTCATGGTTATCAGATATGACCCATGTGAACGTTCAGAGGCTCCGTAGTGAACGTAGAAACACCGTCATCTTCTGCAACATTGATTCAACCAGTAAAACCCATAAGTATGTAAGTAAACATAAAAATGATTAAAAAAGAAAAAGAACAAGGCCTATTCTATCAGCACATTTAGACATTTTTCCTTTTGAGCAAATGGTTGAATTTTTATGAATATTTAAAATAAATCATACATTCAGAACGCTCACTATAGACATGTCAGGGGTTAAAGGGTTAATGCATCACCTTTAAACCAAAATAAGGCAAAAAAAATTCCATTCCGATAGAAACTGGCTTTTTTTTATGTAAAATGATATGAGGGTATTTTTACACTGTAAAAAAAATCCTGTTGTTTTTACGGAAAAAAACTGGCAGCTGTGGTTACCAGAGAAATACTGTAAGAAACACAACAAACCGTAACCATATCTACGGAGTAACATGTAGATTTAACATTTTAAACATGTAGATTTAACACTGGATTTAAATGGTAAATAGACTACACTTATATAGCATAGTTTACACACCTTCATGGTGCCCAAAGTGCTTTCCAATGCCACCAGGTCCTACTGGAGCAATTTAGGGTTCGGTGTCTTGCAAGAACACTGCAACATGTGACATGTCAGAGCCCAGATTTGAACCATCAACCCTTCACTCATTGGACGACCTGTTCTACCAACTGAGCCACAGCCACCCATCACACAGCTGAAATGTTAAATTGTTAACTGTTTACTTTTTTATTACTTTTTAATTTTTTTTAAAAAAGTGAATAGGCTGTTATTTGAACATTGTGGTCTTGCAATTTAAACAGCACCAAATTGTTTTTCAATTTACAGTTTCATTTTGTCAAACAATAGAAATACATAATTTCTACACAAAAATCTGCTTTTGTTGACATACTCTTCCTGTAAAAACTGCAACTATATTTGATTTAATCATTAACACAAAAATCTTTTCAAACAAACAACTTTGTTTTGTATTTTCACTAACAGTTTTTTTATGTTGCAATTTTAATGTTGATTATACAGTCATTTTTTACAGTGTAAGACTCCAAGGTACTTTTGTTGTTTGGTTTTGTCTTTCATCTTTTTTAATCTGTTTTTTGTCTATTGTATGTTTGTGCATGTGTGTGTATATACACGTATTTATATATTTTGTCTATTTTTTTCTTGTGATTTTTGTCTGCTGTCTTGGCTCTTGTCAACTGTCATCTATTAGTTTTTTGGGGGATTTTTTTGTTTTTCCCTCGTGGCTATTGTCTTTATGTTTGTTTGTTTTGCTTTTTGTTTATTGGTTTTTATTGTTATTATTTTTTTTTTTCTTTGGTGACTTGTAGTTCCTTGTTGTGATTTTGTAAGTAAAAATAAAAATTATTAAAAAAAAAAAAAAAAAAGAACAAGGCCTATTCTATCAGCACATTTAGACATTTTTCATTTTGAACAAACGGTTGTATTTTTTATGAATATTTAAAATAAATCATACATTCAGAACGCTCACTATTGACACGTCAGGGGTTAAAGGATTAATATATCACCTTTAAACCAAAATAAAGCAAAAAAAAAAAAATCCATTCAAGCACTGTACCCTTGTACATTACATTCACTGGAAAAACTAAAAAAAAAATCATTCATTCATTATGCATTCATTATCTGAACCCACTTTATCCGCACTAGGGTGGGTGAAGGCAAACTGAATTAAGCAAAAAAAATCTTGAATTAAGCAACAAAAACAAAAAAAAAAATCTACTAATGGAACAGGTGAAAATTATCTTAGTAAGATTTTTTAAAATAAGATTTTCAAGATCTATTGTCTAAAAATAAGTTCCTTATATCTCACTGAAAAGTTACTCTTTAAGTGATTGTGTCTTATTTTAAGTGTGATGAGATATTTTGACTAGAAATGACAAAAATACACTTGGTAAGATTTAGATTTTTGCAGCGTTCAGATGGAAACCGGCGACTACCACAACAGTACGGGTGATGCCAATGTACATTCAATGCAGCATTGACTTGTGTATCACGTTACTCACTTTATGAAGTGAAGTACTGGTCAACACCTCAGATGCTGAGTGCAGACACTGTCGCCTGTTCCTCATGTTGTGAATGAACTGAATGGTCCTGTTGTGACACAGAATAAGCTTGCTCCAGCAGCTTGAACCAGTCACTGCTTCTTCTGAGGGGAACATTTTTCATTTTTCAGACGCTTTGATATGGAGGAGCTCTACGCCGCTCGGCAAGATCAAGCAATTGTGCTGAAAGCTGGAGGTGCTGTGTCTAACGTCAAAATGTATTTCCGGCTTCATGACGCATGTAGGGACTGTTGTGGAGGTAGAGGGAGATTCATTACAGAAGCTGCAGTCCTCATTACTGCTACAAACACCTCTACAGACCTTTGACCATACAAGCACGCAGTTTTGTACTAAACGTTGTGTTGTTATGCATTGTTCTGCAGGATAAATGGACCTTTCTGAAGACATTCCTGCAGTTAATTCTGCCTCACTGGTTCCTGTACAACTATAATGAGAAGTGTCGCTTCTCTTAACCCCAGAGAAATGCTGACACAAGCACTTCTCGGGTCTCTCCGGGATTCCTCCAGCTCTAAAACGAGTGCTCTTTAAAACATGGGAACAATTCAGCAAAAATGAAAAAAATACTCAGGCTAAACTTTATCGAGAATGTCACAGCGCTGTGTGGTGTACAGCTTTTTTTCTTTTTTTCTTTGCAAAACTCTTTCAATTGCATTCCTTTTTTTTTTTTTTTTTGTGTAAAACATCTCAAGTGGAATTTTTCATTATAAGAATGCAGAAAACAATGTGGAAAAAGTCTTCATTTTCTCCTTGAAGGGAAATCTCATGCCACACAGTGTTGGTTCTACACCACACAAGAGGACATCTTTTACTGGAAGGTGTCTGGAGAGTCTGCAACGCCGATGAATAATAGATGAACTATATTTCTGTCTTTGTTCTGATAGAGATAGTAGCAATTACATGTGCCTTTGTGGAGGCAGGGAAGCGTTAAATCCATGCTAATATTAGTTCAAGAGGCTAGACATTTTGTAAATATGTCAAAAAAACATGCTGACTTTTTTTTTACCACTGGGATCAAATGTGAGAATTAGAGAGCTTAAATGGAACGAAACCAGGTCAATGTCTGTTTTAAGCTGCTCTTATGAGTGCGGCTCTGTAGCCATCTCATTAAACACGCATGGAAGAATCCTTCCACAAATACCCATCGATTCAAGGGCGTCGTAAACTCCCCAGTGGTCAGGTGGATAGCAAACGATCCTCCGGTGATGACAAACGAATCCTGAATGGACTGTATTGATCTGATTGGATTGATAAACCCAGCTCACCTTTAACCCATTAAGACCCACAAAAGCCGCCAGAGACCAAAAGCATCTACTCAGCTCTACTGGTTAATACCTGTTGATCCACTAATCCTATCAATACATGTAAACAATTGGTGTAAAATGCAGTTTGTCATCTTTTCATGGTCATCATAGAACGCAGAAACACCGTCATCTTCTTCAACATCGAGCACGTTTACATTCACACCAATACTCCGATCATTATCCGATTTCTGGAGTTTTTAGATTATTCCAGTGATCATGTAAACAGGATGATCTGATAGGCTTTATGCGATAATGACAGTTATCTGATTATGAGAAATCGGATTAACACACCTGGATTTCTCCCCAATACTCTGATGTTTTCCCGTGTATACAGGTTAATCTGTTTTCTTATGTTTTTACCCTTCGGCCAACTTCAGGCCAAAGGGGTATTGAAATTGTTTTGTCGTCTGTCGATCTGTTCATCTGTTCTGGTTAAGGGGTAATAGTACACGGCACGTTATGTTTTTACATCCGCGCATGTGTAAAAAAAAAAAAAACTATATAAAGGGAAGTTATGTAGCGACAACATGAACCTAAGGAAAAAGATAAAAAAAAACAATAAAATGAAATGAAGCACAGCAGCAACATGTAATCTGTTTTGTAATCTTACAAGCTCCCACATTAGGACAGCAAGCGCTGACACCGTAGGCATTGCCATGGTAACAAGACAAGACCAAGTGTTTTGAAAATGACAAGAAGTGTTCGTCTTACGTCATCAACATGCGTATGTACTCTGAAAGAAATCAAATAATGGACTGAAACATGTAAACCGGGGTTTGTCGATTATCACATTTCTGAAGTGCATCTAAACGTGTCGCATCTGATAACAGCAATTATCGGATTACTCCCGGTTATCGGATTTTTATGGTCTATGATTAACCAGTAAAACCCATGGCGTGTGACAAATGACAGTGGCTTTTGATGCTTGTTTTTCTTGTTCATATAATGATACATTTTACTGAAAAAGGTCCCTTTCCCTTCAGTTTTCTCTGTTTTGACATGATAACCTTTGAATTTACACAGAGCTTTTATGAACATCTTCACGATCAGTGAATTAAATACAGGGAAAAATACATGATTTACACTGACAAATGCAAAATACATAGGATTATATTATAATAAATTTTGATACATCACTTAAGAAAGGTTAAAAAGAGAGAAAAAAAATTCACAAATTAACTCTGGGTCTTTATGGGTTAATTTCCTCGGTCAACACTCTGTACAGGTGAACATGCAGAGATACAGGGTGTGTCTTTTCCAGAAACCTGCCACTTTCTTTCCCCTGAGCTTAAATTCAGAATTCATATTTGACAGCGACACCTGGAAGCTAGACGTCTGCCTCTAACAATGCGGGAGAAAAGGAGGAGGTCATTAACCTCTCGCTTCTTTTGCAGAGGCGATTGATTGATGTGTTGAAGCAAGGGGGTGAAATAAAAGAAGAGAGCTGTGTTGCACAGAGGAGTGACTGACAGCAGACGAGCAAAACATCTGATTCCCCTTTCGCTTCATTTGCTTTTCCCTCTGTCTTATCAGTTTGAAATAATCCGTCACTTGCTTGTTACAGTTTCATTTCAAGTAGCGAATTACTGTGACAGGATTTTAAATGGCATTGCAGTATAATTTTTACAATACAGTACTGTGTATTAAGTTTGTTGGTTTAGTAAAGTTCTAATGGCCACTTATATACATTTCTCAGTCTCTATTTTAACCCACAGAGACCCAAACAGCCACCGGTGACACAAACCATCTACTGATCTAAACTGTTTAATACCTGCTGATCCATTAATCCTGTCAATACATGTAAATAATTGGTGTAAAATGCAGTTTGTCATCTTTTCATGGTCGTCAGATATGACCCCTTTGGATGTTCAGAGGATCCGATTCCAGCCCACCAAAGGGTCCGATCCAGCCCCTGGGATGAATTTGTGACGTGCAAAAATTACACTGAAGATATTAACGAGCAATGGTGTCAAAATCATTTGAATTCAGGGTCCACATACAGACCAATATGATCTCGAGTGGGTCAGACCAGTGAAATGCTTATATAATAACCTATAAATAATGACAACTATAAATTTTCTCTTTGCTTTAGTGTAAAAAAGTAAAATTACACAAAAATGTTTACATTAACAAACTAGGTTCTACAAAAAAAAATGTGAATAACCTCAGCAAATATGAATTTACTTTTATTGCTGTATTTACTAAATGTTTGTGTATTTGTAATAGTAATTTCAGTTGTAATGCACATGTGTAAATGATAAACTGATAAATTGAGGCAGAATATTGTAAAAAATTGCACTTGTTATTCTTAAGACATTTCAAGTTCATATTGTTCAGGTTTTTATCATAATATAACTGTACTTTTTTTTTTTTTTTACTGCTATTATTTTACTGGTTCAGCCCACTTGAGATCATGTTAGGGGGAATATGGCCCCTGAACTAAAATGAGTTTGACACCCTCGTTCTCCAACACTGATTCTCCAGTAAAATCCATGGAGTCGGATCAACGACAGTGGACGGATACACTTGTTTTTACATTCAGTTAGAAATATCTTTGCTGAAAAAGAAACTTTTTCTTCATTTTTATCTGTTTTGACATAATTAACTTTGAATTTACTCTGAGTTTTCATGAACATCTACATGATCTGTGAATTAAATATAGGAAAATATATGATTTACACCAAAAAATGCAAAACACAGAGGATAAAATTATTTTAAAAATGGTGATAAACGCCCAGGGACCTGCTTGAAATGATCCAGCAGAAATGGTCGAATGTATGAAAACAAAAACTCACACGCACTTAAAAATTTTCCATCGGCCACTGGCGGGTGAGTGTTTTCATTTTACACACCAAACAAATGTTTTACCTGCCGTTGGCGTTTGGCAGGTGTTAATTTTATGTAACGTTTTATGTAACAGCACTGAAAACAAAAATTACAGGAAAAAAACTGCTTCTATAAACCAAAGTTGTAGTATTTAGTGTGACCTCCCTTTGCCCTTAACATGTCTTTGACCCTTTTGTTCAGACAATATGACATTTATTACACTGGTTTTCTGCTGTTTTATATCAGGTTTCATTCAACACACATCAGGTATTTCTTACTGTTTGTGCTGCTTCTTAACTTGGGGTCAGAGGTCAAACTGAATCGTGACTGTAACTTTTACATCCCATTTGGTTCCGTTTTTGTGTGTCTTTTAAGGCTGTGCACATATTTCCTGTATTTATTTTTTTATTTTTTGCTGTAACTGAAGAAAAGAGACTGCAGCTCCAGCTCTGCAAGGACTTAATTTCGCACAGTGCTGTGTGTTGTAATAAGTTTTCTCATTTGCTTGTCTTCAGAGTCTATTTTTTTATACTAACAAATAAAACACAAGATATTTTAGTGTTGTTTTTTTTTAAACATATATATATAATTCTGCAGATTTCAGACAGAAGGTTTTTATCACAATAGTTTTGAATGCTCTACTTCTACATTTCTGCTGTTTGTCAGTGTTTGTCATGTCCTATGTCCTGTCTTTACTTGTATTTCATCTTGTTAAGTACAGTCATTTTGTTAAAGAATAAGAAACTAACCAGTGGATTACACTGGATTTTTTTCTCGAAACATCTTTTAGTTTTGTTTGATTAGATGTTTATTCCAAACATATACAGAGTAATTCAATCAGCAAAACAGGAATGAATGTGAATATATTCAACAAAGTGTCAGGATAAAATTCACTTTCAGGACAAAACAGCTGGGATACATTGAATTCAGGTGTTTCGTTACTAACAGATGGCTTCACTACAAAGCAATAATGACAAATTTCATAGTATAATTTTATATTGCAATAAATATTATCACAGTAAATGTTTCTATCCAATCTTTAAGGTTAATTTTGTTAACACTGCCATCTATGCTTATAAGAGTTTTCAGAGGCTGCTTTTACTTAACTTTACTTAATGCTGATTTTATTTAATCATTATGATTGTTTTAAATGTTCGACCTCTAGATTTCTGAAATATTTGTCATGTTGTGATCATAAATAATCATTTTAAATCACAATTAGCTGTCTGGTGTCTTTAGCTCTCACTCAGCGAGAAAAATCAGCCTTTAAAGTCATAAGAAATATTGATTTGACATTTATTTGACAACAACTGACATGAAATATTATCATTGTCATGACAGCATTTCAAATCAATGAGAATGGGAAATCCTGCCAGACAATACTTGTGTGCATATAATGTAAATATTCATGTGCATAGCATTTTTTTTTTCTTTTAATTTTTATCAATCATTTTTATTTTTATTTGCAAAATCACAACAACAAGAAACTACAAGTCACCAGAAATTAAAAAAATAAATAAATAAATAACAGGTAAAAACCAAAACCAAAAAAAAAAAAATCTGATAGATGACAATAGACAAAAAATCACAAAAAAGACAAACAAAATATACGTGTGTGTGTGTGTGTGTGTGTGTGCATGTGTGTGTGTGTGTGTGCGTGTGTGTGTGTGTGTGTGTGAAGGTGTGTATATATTTGTATGTATAGACACACACTTACATATGTTAGAAGACAATAGACAGAAAACAACGTGAAACAAAGAGATTAGACAGAAAGAAAAAAAAATGAAGGGACAATAGACAAAAAAACAAATTAAAAAAGACGACAGACTAAACCAAACAACAAAAGAATCTTCGAGTCCTAAAACTAACTTGACGTCATGTCCATAGCACTACATGTGTTGAAGGCAGTACAAAGACCTATAAACATAAATGGTCCTAAGTAACAAGTAAGCCAAATGAATCTTATTTAGATCAATGTGATGTAACAACGATGAAAAAGCAAAAACAGACAAGAAAACGGAAGTAAAATAGCACGTTTGTATTTTTACATTGTTTTTGTCATGTTACTGTGTCTTTTACACATTATGTAAAACCCTAAACTCAACTCAACTTTCACTCATAACCAAAGTTCAGCCTTAAAACAGGAAAGAAATTTGACCTTTTTGTCGCCCAGCCCTAGTTTCTAATATGCCCCAGCAGCGTGTCATGTGAGATATTTGTCAGTAGATCAGCCCACATCCCTGATAAACTGCCTTCTCACTGACTTTTGTCCGGCCGTTAACAGCTGTGAAAAGGATGTTTGTTTTTCTGCTGCGTATTGTCATCGAACACTCAGAATAAATAGGTCATCTATAAATAGGCAGGCGGAGCTGATACTTAAGACAGGTTGAACACAGGTCCGCCTCCGACGGGGAATCCAGACTGAGAAGAGCCCACCACGTCTCCCTCAGCTTCATCTAAAACAGACCCGAGGCGGTGGGAGAGACACGATATTGAAGCCGTTTGAAGTTTTACATTTAAAAGTCGTGCACCATGACCTCGATTAAGCCCTCGGAGTAATGAGAAAAACTGTGTTACAGTCTGGTAGCATTTGCAGCGATGGGGATGATTGCTGTAGGTTGCTCGGAGGCTTTTAGCTGGCAGACAGAGAGGAGGTCTTTGGGTGGAAGCCATGAGAAAATAACAGCTCCGGGAAGTTTAATTTCCAACCCAAGTGTCCAAAAAAGAGACAAAACTGCTTAAAATATATAAAGTAAAAAGTAATTGTATTGTATAGACATACTGGGTGATGCAGTCTGAATGATAGGCCTTTAAATAAAAACCTTTGGAAATGATAAATATACTCATTTTCATATCTATAGAGCCAGTATCTAGGTCATCAATTAGAGAATGATCGTATATAATGCCTACTTAGGGTGATTTTTTTAATATTTATTCATTACGGGCAATGCCAAATCAGGAAGCAGAACAATCAAAGCAATCAAATCCTTTCACATCAGCAATGGGGGCTTCTGCCTGATTTCATGATTGTTATGTAACTCACATGGTTTTCTTCACCATATCGAAACCCGTTTAACTCCTTCATGACTGTTATGGTCGCTTACTAAACCCATCTCGGGCATCTGATGACTTCTGTGTGTTCTGTCATTGGGGAGATTTCACAAAATGGATTCTGATTTCACACAAGATGTGTAAAACAGCTTCTCGTTTACACCTTGATAGGCAACATTGATTTTTTTTTTGTTTTTTACCATTTATTTTGACCCATGAAGACCCAGTGCTATTTTTGTGGGAGTTCCCAAATGAATTTTTCTCTATATTTAAAGTTTCTTAAGTGATTTATCACTATTGATTGTAATATTATCCTCCTTATTTTGCATTTTCTCAGTGTAAATCATGTTTTTTCCTATTTTTGATTTATTGATCATGTAGATTTTCATAAAAGCTCAGATCAAAGTTGAAGGTTATATCAGAAACAGTAAAAAGCTGAAGAAAAAGCGACTTTTTCAGCAAATATATCATTAACTGAACATAAAAACAAATGTCTCCATTCACTGTCATTGATCCAACTCCATGGGTTTTACTGGTGAATCAATGCTGTAGAGGAGAAGGTGTTTCCACGGTAACTACGGAGCTTCTGAACATCCAAATGGGTCATATCTGATGGCCATGAAAAGATGAAAAACTGCATTTTACACCAATTATTTACATGTGTTGATAGGATTAGTGGATCAACGAGTATTAAACAGTTTAGATCAGTAGATGCTTTTGGTCGCTGGTGGATGTTTGGGTCTTTATGGGTTAAGTAGTGTGAACAAACAGTGGTAATAGGTTCAACATACAGTGAAAAGAGTGAGACAAGAAAAAGATACAAAAATAAATACAGCAATAAATATAATGAACATAATAATGATGGTAATGATATAATAATGATAGCTTTATATAATGAGAAGAAGTAGAAGAAGAAGAAAATACTATTGATGACAATAACTATACTATTGTAGTAATCATAGTAGTAATAACTAATAGTAACTAACTAATAGTAGTAAGTAAGTAGTAGTAATAATAATAATAATAATAATAATAATAATAATAATAATAATTATAATTAATATTATAATTATAATAATAATTATTATTGTTATAATAATAATAATAATAATAATTATTATTATTATTATTATTATTATTATACATTTTTCCTCTCTACTCCTGCACTGTCAGATGATTTTCTCTCACCAGTGTTCTCATTTTCTTCTTCCTTTTTGTGAATCCAGATGTAAAGTTGAGCTGATCTGGGAACATCACTTGTTGCATCATGAAGCACAAACCCTTTAACCTAGTTTTAAAGAAGCATGAAATCTGATGAGTTCATAGACTTTACTATTTCTGTCCCTCCTAATCTTAAAATATGACATTACGCGTGTGACAAATTTGGCTGAAGTTAATAATTTATTGGCCCTTTTCCTATTAACACACACAAAGACTCAGAGGGAAGATGAGGGAACCTACATGACTTAAATACAGATGACGGTGTCTATATGAATATGTAACGGTAGGGAATCCTCACTGTGAATGCAAGTGAACGTCAGTAATGATGTCAACTAGTTAACAATTAGAAAAGTAAGTAAATAAGTTAAGAATACCAATAGACTTACAGTATACATTGGGATTGAGAATAACCACAACTGCACACAAATTCAACAGACACATAAACTAATACTCATGACACAGCAAACCTCAAATAATGTTACCACAAGTTAACAAAGTGAACTCATGCTGTACCTGCAGCAGCAAAAAAGACTAAAAAACTATATGCGACAGAAAATTAGAAATGCACAATTCATCTTCCACTTTCTCTATCGGCACGAGATATTGTTTCACTGATGTTCTGTTATTATAAAGGTGTTTCAATGCATTTTAGTGATTGAATTTGTGCTCATTCAAAGATAACGTAATGAAGGGCTGAAAGACTTTAACCCATAAAGACCCAGTGTGACTTTTGTGGCAGTTCCCAAATGAATTTTTCTCTACATTTCACCTTTCTTAAGTGATTTATAATCATTTATTAGAATATTATCCTCTGAATATTGTGCTTTTTGGGTGAAAAACATGTATTTTCCTATATTTCATTCACAATTAATATAGATGTTCATAAAAGCTCAGATTAAAGTTGAGGGTTATTGCATCAAAAACAGAGAAAACTGAAGAAAAGGTCAAATTTTCAGCAAAAATATCAATAAGGACGTAAAAACATGCGTCTCCATCCACTGTCATTGATCCAACTCCATGGGTTTTACTGGTGAATCAATGTTGTAGAAGATGACAGCGTTTCCACGGTAACTACAGAGTCATATTTAATGACCATGAAAAGATGACAAACTGTATTTTACACCAATTATTTACATGTATTGATAGAATTAGTGGTTCAGAAGTTATTAAACATTTTAGATCAGTAGATGATTTTGGTTGCCGGTGGCTGTTTGGGTCTTTATGGGTTAAAATAGTTCAGTAGCCTATTGTTATACAGAGGACGCGTCTGTTTCACTGGCACAAAAGGTGGGATACATAACAATCAAAACAAAAATAAAGATGCAGATACAGATACAGAAAATATTGTCATCAGCATCAGTTATTGGCCAAATTGTGGTTTTAAACATTGGTATCAGTATCCATCTATTTTTGCAATCAGTGCATTCTAACAAAGAAAAATACAATCCAAAACAAACAATATACGTTCTACTGTTTCAGTGTTTTGGCCCAAGGGACCATGTGACTGGAAGGACTGGAAAGAAGGCTTCAAATAGCAGAATTCTTTTTTTTTTTTCTTCCAAACTATGGAAGAGGAGGGAGGGGATAGTGGTGAGAAGAAATGTTCGGGTTAGGAGGCAGGAGAAGATCTAGGGTAGATAAGACGTGGGCAGGTGAATAAGGGGAGATGGAGATGGATCTAATGGGCTGAGGTACGGATAAGACAGGAGAGGAGACTCCTGGAATTAGGTGGAGTGATTCAGTCTGGTGAAGTGTGTCACAGTTGAGGGAATATTGGAAAGCTTGCAGTCACAGCGGTCAGTACGCAGGGGAAGTGGCCAGCAACAGCGGGCAAAAACAACGTCGATAATCAATCTAGAGTCAAGAGGTGGCAGAAATCCCAGTGGGAAAACAGAGGAAGTGAGAAAAGACTGGAGAAGAAAGAGGGGAGAATCCAAGCACTGAGAAAAACAAAGAGATGGTATAACTGTATTCTCTCTACGTTCAACTATAGACACACACAGACAGATAGATAGACAGATAGATAGATAGATAGATAGATAGACAGACAGACATATATGTTATTCGTCCCAGAGGGAAATTTACAGGCTCCAGCAGTATTACAAACAACTTAAAAACAAGTCATATGTTAAACACTAAGTACTACTCAAATAGTAAAGTACTAAACAATAGTACTAGTATTACAACAGTACTACAACAATAGTAACAACACAATTTTAATTTACCACAAACAGTCAGTGCAAAGGACACGACATATTTCCCTCAGGACGTAACCTAATGATGACCCTAGATAAATGCAAAAAACAAAATTATACTCTTGCTCTGAGCCATTCCAAAATTAATGAATTTTTAATCAGATATTGGGGCCAAAAATAGGACCAAAATTGGGACAGGAAAAGCTACCTAGGTGTCAGTGTAACCTGGAAAACATGGCTTGACATGGCCTCATATAGCGCCATAAATAAAGACACTGTGTTAAATTTGACGATCCTAGTGGTTTTTCTAATCCAGACATGTGGGTTTTTCATGAATCTCAGTCTCATTCCAGGTTTTGCGTGTAACCCATTGTGTCCACTCGCCTTACATACAGAACCTGCCCATTCCAACACATATAAATCGCAAGTGATTTTGCAACAGCGGTCATTTTTGTGAAACGCTCTACCTTGCATGATTAGTTCGTTTCCCAAAATGTACCTGTGAGAGAATAAAAAGATATTCATGTCCTTTTCACCATGTTACATGCGTTTTTGTTTTTTTTTTTTGTTTTAAAAAAAAAAAAGCTAAAAATGTGTTTTATCTGAAAAATAGTCTCTCTCTTATCTCAGTATGTATTTATTTTTAAAATAGACCCAAAATACTTCCAAACTTGCCTCATAACATTAGTTTACATCTGGTTTGAATTTTTAGCCCCAGTTTCATAGAAGCATCCAATTATACACTGTTGCCCATAAAGTCAGAATCGTTTTGTTTTCAGATACAGTCTTCTTTTTATTTCTATTTATACACATCAGTAATCACCTTTGCAGTGATTACATGATGATTACAGTGAAGTCTATCTTTTAATTGTTTTTATACTGCTTTTATAATTTAATTATACTTCTATGCCGCTCATATCTCTGACTTCTCTTTTGATTGCATATGTTAATCTTTTATACTTGCACTCTGGGAGACCTCTACATAATAATTCCTGTGCACCTGAATGTGTACAAATGACAAATAAACCTATCTTTATCTTTACATACTGAGTTCCACTTACACAGTCTCAGTTATTTATGAAGAATAAATTATAGTGTTATTATCATTTCATGAGATGAGCAAAAATATGTCATTCTAACTCTATGGGTAACAGTGTATTTAGTACCTGATGTGATTTAAATGTAAAATATAAAGCTTTTTAAAATGTTTTATGTCAAAACATGTCAACTAACCTTAAACAGATACACACTCACCTTGATTATTAATCTTAAAGCTCTTAAATTGCTCTTAAATTGTGTTGAAAATAAGGTATTAATGTACTCATTGAGGTGGAACAATTATATATGTACACACACACACATATATTCCCCCTTGAACATCCACCTTATGGTGGTGGGGAGTTTTCGTGCCCGAATGATCCCAGGAGCTCTGTTGTCTGGGGCTTTGTGGCCCTGGTAGGGTCTCCCATGGCAAACAGGTCCTGGGTGAGGGGCCAGACT
>JAPQRP010000024.1:30339561-30350243 GCA_037367295.1 Apogon hyalosoma | reverse complement strand
CACCCCCCCAAGTCTCTCTCTCTTTTTCCCTTCCTTTACCCTCTCTCTTTGACTCCAACTGGTCGAGGCAGACGGCCATTCTACTCTTAACTTCACTTTTAATCATATTTATTGTACCCTGCTTGTAGCACTTTGAGGTTTTTAGCTAAAAATGTAAAGTGCATTATAAATAAAAATGTGTTTTTATTATTATCCTCCAGGAGTCTGGGTCTGCTCCAGGTTTCTACCTTTTAAATGGAAGTTTCATTTTTTTACTGTCACCAGCCACAAGTGGAGGATTCTGTAAATTGGCTTCAGAGTCTGGTTCCAACTGGCTCTATATGCAAAGTGTCATGAGATAACTTTTGTTCAAATTTGGCACTATATAAATAAAATTTGATTTGATTTGAAGTTGATTTCGGTGTACAGGTCTTGGAGGGTTGGGAGGCTGCAGCCGATCACCTTCTCAGCAGAGCGCACAATGCGCTGCAGTCTGTGTTTGTCCCTGGCAGTGGCCCCAGCAGACCACACAGTGATGGAGGATGTGAGGATGGACTCAATGACGGTCGTGCAGAACTGGACCATCATCTGCACTGGAAGCTTGAGGCACTCAGAATGTAGATCAATAAGAGATTTAGGATGTTGAACATGAACTGTGAACTGGAACACACTGAACAACAACAAGGATTTGAATTTAGGCCCAGTAGTTTTTGTGTTGGGCTTTTTTTTTTTTTTCTAAATCAGTCCAGCTGCTTTTTGACACCTGGTTGAACTCCCAAAAGAACTTACACAGTCAAAACTCAGTAAAAATATAGTAAAAAAAAAAAAAAAAAAAGGAAAATCACTGCAACACTGGAAACTACAGTAAAAACAAACAAAAAAAAAAAATGCAAGGAAAACAGTGGGAAAAAAAGCCCAAATCATCTATTTTTATAGTGACTTGGTCTCATTCACTGCTCTGTTTTACCCTCCATTCCACAGGTATGAGGGGGGGGGGCATGCACTGAGCATGCTCAGATATGTACGGAAAGAACAGGGTCTATTCTATGAGCCCATTTTGCAAATGTTCCAATTGAGCAAATGGTTGAATTTCTATGAATATTTGAAATAAATCATACATTCAGAACGCTCACCACAGACACGTCAGGGCTTAAAGGGTTAACCCCATTCTTATGAGATGCACATTTACCTGGTGTGAACTGTGTGTAGCTGAAGTTACACCTGCTGCTGTGTTTTAACATCAGTCATAATGTAGAGCCAAGTATTTTCTGAGGTGGTCCATGGGAAAACAACTGGTATAAACAATATCATCCAAATCGTGTCAACTGAAACTGATGACACGATAAATGCATCCGTCACCGCTGACTGACATTAGCATGAAATTAAGACTGAACACCACGGCTGTTTAGTCTGATACACTGCAACAGCTGTTTCCCTGATAAAGCAAAAGTGAAATCTGTGTATTGCAAAGTAAAGCCCATCACTGTGAGTTGTTTCTTAGAGAAATACACAGGTTTTCTATGCAGAGAAATATAAACCTTCCTTCTGCCAGTGCAGGCAGAAGGAAGAGGACACGGTTCACTTTGGTGGAAACAATGTGTTATTGTTGAAACGACAACTCTCAATATGTTTTCTCAAAAACGAAGAAAAACATCTCTGCAATATATAAAGGAGGTTTTGTTCGATGAAAGAAACAATGTTACAAATTACATTTAAATGCAGGAAGAAAAAAGTCATAATTTTTAAGGGGCTGCATTATATTAATCACACTAAGCCAATAAATCATAACCATTAAATATTCAGTTATGTCATACTGGTTCATTCCACTAGGCAGGTTTTTTAAAATTAACCTTTTAATGTGAAAATAATACAGAACAACAGTTTACTTCAATTAAAGTAAAAAAAAAAACAAAAAAAAACAAAAAACAAGTGATTTACTAACAGAGTTTACAATAGTTCTCTCACTATAAGAAAAATATGACTTCTCACATTAGAAATAAGTGACTGCACATTAGTAACTGTCTTGTTTGGGAGCCTTTCAGTTTGCATCAAAGCCGCTGATACTGATAAGATGATGCATTCACAAATCTATTGTGGCATTGTGTTTGTTTATTTGATGGAAGCAATGTGTTAATGCTGAAACGACAACTCTCAATATGTTTCCCGAAAATCAAGAAAAACATCTCTGCAAAATATAAAAGCGGTTTTGCTCAGTAAAATAAAATGAGCTACAAATTACATTTAAATGCAGGATGAAAAAAGTTATCATTTTTAATGGACTGCATAATGTTAATAACGAAAATCCAAAAATGAAGACATAAACTAAGCCAATAAATCATAACCATTAAATATTCAGTTAGTGTGTCATACTGGTTTAATTAACTAAGGCAGGTTTTTTTTTTTTTTTTTAAATGAACCTTTTAATGTGAAAATAATACAGAACAACAGTTTACTTTAATTAAAGTTTAAAAAAAAAAAAAGAATTACTAACAGTTTACAATAGTTCTCTCAGTGACTGCACATTTGTTTGGGAACCTTTCAGTTTGCATCAAAGCAGCGGGATGCTGATAAGATGATGTATTCACAAATCTATTGTGGCATTGTGTTTGTTTGTTGACTGATATATTTGAGTCTGACATCCCATTGGCTTCCTCTAACTGATGCGACACTTCACTGACACTCCAGACACGTCATTTGATGAGAGGCTCTTAACTCTGTCAATACAAAACTTCAAATAAAGAGTGTCTGAAGAGTGCATCATCCACCCCAAAAAAAAAAACAATGTGGTTTGACTACCATGTATGAACAGATTTTGGTCACTTTTATTACTTTTTGTTGTTATTTAACGGTTAAGTGTGTGATTTTTAGTGGTATCGAGTGGTGAAGTCGCAGATTGCAAATAAGTGCATAATCTCCGCAGTCTCACCTACTGTGGCCATGAAAAATTAGATGCATCTTCATTAGGGTTGGTGTTTCAATGATCCATTCTGGGGTTTATATTTAAAGTTTATATTTAAGGAAATATTAACCCATGAAGACGCAAACATCCAGCACTGAGCAAAACCATCTACTGATGTAAATGTTCAATACCTGATGATCCACTAATTTGATCAAAACATGTAAAAAAAATAAATAAATTGGTGTAAATGCAGTTTGTCATCTTTTTATGGTCATCAGACGTGGATGTTCAGAGGTTCCATAGCGAACGTGGAAACACCGTCATCTTCTACAACATTGATTCATCAGTAAAACCCATGGAGTTGGACCAATGACAGTGGATGGAAATACTGGGTTTATATTCAGTTAATGATAGATTTGTTGAAAAAGTCACTTTTTCTTCAGTTTTTTTTTCCTGTTTTTGATATAATAACCCTCAACTTTAATCTGAGCTTTTATGAACATCTACATGATTAGTAAATTAAATACAGGAAAATACTTGATTTATCCTGATAAAATGTAAAATGCAGAGGATAATAGTCTAATAAATGGTGATACAACACTTCAGAAAGGTTAGATAGAGAAAATTATGTATATATTTGGCAACTGATACAAAAGTAGCACTGGGTTTTTATGGGTTAACCATGTTCCACACTAAAAAATGGTAACAGTAACGTAGCTTACGACTGGATGTCACCCACCATGAAACATAAAAAAAAAAAAATGGAGGTCAATTCTAAGCTATTGAAGAAACACCACAGTGCAACATGTTGGAGAATGTGGAGAAGGAAACCACTTCCTCTGTAAGGACAAACTAACCTAAAGGCTCCTACAGTGAGATTTCAGCCATTCTATTATATAGATGTGATAAACTTAAGTATGCAATGATTACACCTAAACCCAATCCCAATTCACCCCTTGACCCCCCCCACACACTCACCCCCTCATTTTGCGCTTTCACATGAAGGGGAAGGGTGTCCCAAATCTCGATGAGTCGGAGGGGAAGGGCTAAGGGGGAGGGCTGTTTGGCCCTCGAAACAGAGATTTTTCAGGACCACACTACAAACAGAGGAGTATGAGAAATCTCCCATAATTCTGTTCGAATCATCAGCAAGATGGAGGTAAACACAGCAAAAAAGTGCGGCAGTGGGATGAAAGAAACACACAAATGTACCTATTTTCTATGTAAACAACGTCATTATTTGATCGACTGTTTAATGTCATTTCAATGTGTCACAGATGCATTTCTGCGGTTTGTGGTTGATAGCCGCAAAAAGATGACCAAATCCCATGGAACAGAGACGGTTAGAGCTGCTGACGGCATGGGGAATTCTTTCAGAAACAAAGCATCTGTTTGTAGACGACTGCTGATGACGTAACAGGTCTCGAAGGGTTGTCCCATTTCATAAGGGAATATTTCAACCCCTACCCCTCGCAACTCCATTTCAAGGGGTAGTGCCAAGTGCAAGGGCCAAGGGGGAGGGGTAAGGGGGAGGGCCAAGGGGAGGGGAAAGGGGTGAATTGGGATTTGGCCCCACTGAATCTCAGGCCAAACTGCAAAAATCAAAATCATCCCAAGTGTATTTTTCTCATTTCTTGTCAAAATATCTCATCACATTTGAAATAAGACATAATCACCTAAAGAGTAACTTTTCAGTGTGATATAAGAACTTATTTTTAGACAATAGATCTGGAAAACCTTATTTCAAGAAATCTTACCAAGATAATTTCACCCTATTCCATTGGCAGTTTTTAATTTTTTTCTTTTGTTTAATTCAAGATTTTTTTCCCTAATTCAAGCAAATAAAAAAAAAAATCTGCCAATGGAACAAGTGAAAATTATCTTGGTAAGATTTCTTGAAATAAGATTTTCCAGATCTATTGCCTAAAAATAAGTTCTTTTATCTCACTGAAAAGTTACTCTGTAGGTGATTATGTCTTATTTTAAGTGTGCTGAGATATTTTGACCAGAAATGAGAAAAATACACTTGGTAAGATTTGGATTTTTGCAGTGCATGATACAAATACAAGAATAAAACATGTTCATCGTGCATCATCATCCTAATGTTGTAAAGAATGAAGCCAAGCTAATGATTGGAATGTACAATAGTGTTAACAGAATAAATGCAAGTTGAGCTGGAGGAGGAGAACGTGGCTGTAGTTGTATTTCATGAAATCAGGTAGAATCAGGATGATAACTTTGTAAAGAATGTTTGACGTTATTATTTCAACTACATACACTTGGCATTTTGATCAGTTCATTCCATTTGTTTCCAGCTGCATTCTTATTGCAGTAGTTGTTAAGCAGATTCAGATCACACTCTGATCATTCTAAATTTATGACACTTTCAGAATTTTGGGCCAGACAATGTTTGATGCAAATCCAGGACAACAGTTGCCACTGATCTGAATAGGAGCACCATTTTGTTTTTATCCACAATCAAAACTAATGCTACGTTTATCATTGCTTGTCCGGTATAGTTCAAAGTTTTACTGTGTATCCAACATAAGATGACATTCAAAACATAATTCATATCTTCGGGTAATTATTCACCAATGACAGCATAATTATAGGTCAAAATTTCCATTTTTACAATTTGGACCTCATAAATGTTAAATATTGGACCTTGAAGTTATTTTTTTCCTATTAAAAGTAAACATTGAAATGAAGTAAGTTTTGTCCTGCTTTTGAGGCATGATATCAATTCTGCCTCCGTCTGGTCATTCTTTTAAACCTGGACAATTGATCCATCTATTGAGCTGAAGGCTGTTGTTTTTATCTGTTCTTTATTATCTCTTCCATCAGAGCCTTCCCACACCAGCTCTTTGTTCACTTATCACTCCAGGGCTGCTATGTGGGTCAGGGTTACTTACTTGAGCTGTTCAGTTGCTTTGGATGCCACCTGATCTTTACAGTGCACATGTGAGAAATAATATGCTTCTGCTTGTGTAATCTGAGTGCAGCGTCCCCTGCAGCCTGTTACCAGTAACCCTATAAGACTGCAGGATGCAGAGATGAAATGACGGCTGCAGACAGAGTACTCAGGATGTTCCTGCTCTCCTTTAACCTGTGGCCTACTTTCAGACAGACAGAGAATGATGCTGACTCCGTAGTTTGTTTACACAAGTTCGGCATGAGACAGTTCCATCTGCATGTTACTTGTGGTTACATCACAGGGAATCATATAGAACAAATCACACATGTTTTATGCTGCTTTATGTTTCCAGTTAACCCATAAAGACCCAAACATCCACCATTAACCAAAACCATCAACTGATGTAAACTGTTTAATACCTGTTGATCTGCTAATTCTATCAATACATGTGACTAATTGATGTAAAATACAGTTTATCACCTTTTCATGGTCATCAGATATGACCCATTTGGACGTTCAGAGGCTCCGTAGTGAACACGGAGACAATGTCATTTTCTACAAGCTTGATTCCGCAGTAAAACCCATGGAGTTGGATTAATGACAGTGGATGGAAACACTGGGTTTATGTTCAGTTAATAATAGATTTTACAGGAAAAGTCACTTTTTCTTCAGTTTTCTCTGTTTTTGATATAATAACCCTCAACTTTACTCTTAGTTTCTATGAACACCTACATGATTAGTAAATTAAATGTAGGAAAATACCTGATTGTCACTGAAAAAAAAAACCCACAAATACAGTGATAGTGGCACCCATACAGCTGAGTATACGAATGCATTGGCTATGCACAGTGCACCACAATCACTGAAGCCAAAATAAGTCTTGCGCTCAAAATTGCTTGTTTGTCTTTTTAAAAAAGAAAATAAGTTAGAAAAGTTATGGCCAGGGTGGTTGGATCTTGAGCTGTATTTGCAAGGTGCTGATAAGAGCAGCGGTTTTGTTGTCTACGCTGCTGAGTCATCATACTTGAAAAAAGAGTGCTGTTCAAAACAGGGCATTCATCAGAATACCTGCATCGCAAACAATAGACATGACAGAGTACAGTAAAGAAAAAGCAGCATCAGCACAAAAAAAAAAAAGAAAAAAAAAAAGGCAGTATGCTGTAAGTGAGCAGCGGAGATTTACAAACTTCAAGAGGACTTGCAAAGACAGAGTAATCGTCCTCAACAATGACTGTCCTTGGCCTGCGTAAGGACCTCCCCGTAAATAAGGAAAACCTCTAAATCTGCACAAACCAGATGGATCTGAATAACAGAGCTAAGGCCCAGCTGTAAACACTGGACGTTTCAGTGTCTCCGTCTTCCTGCTGATGACAAGTCACAAAAATAATAGTCTTCCTAGGAGCATTATGTGTGGTGTTAAATTAAATGACTGATTAATGATGTTACTAATATGCTCTATACAACCAGTTAGTATAGATTTAGTTTGAGGGATGTCAGTCACAGCGCAGTCATAGTAATTCTTCATTGTGTGAAATTTTATATGTTGTACTTATTGTCTGCAGTTACATTAAATGGCTTAATATGATACTAAACTATGATGCGACACACTGCATATACTGTGTGTAGGATGAAATGTGTTTGGTAATGCTCAAAGTGTAGCATACGTGACTCTACTTTCTATAATCCACTGTTTCTGCTTCATTAACATTCAGAATATAAGTGTGCAATGTGCCTCCTGCGTGCTGGAGTTTGTCCTGATAACATGATCCCAGTCCCATGCATGAATACCTTTCATTTGCACCATGTGTCTTGTGACTGATGCTTTTGTTGCCAGTGCTGCTCAGGAGAGTGTTAGTCACAGTTCTACTGTGGGTCAGTCTTCGTCTAATTACAGGCAGCAGGAAACAAGATCTGGTGTTTCCTCAAACACCACAGACACACATGAGCCAGTGAACATGATTTAACTGAAACTCACACACACAATTGTTTTTTTCCATCATTTTTTGGTGATTCTGCATTTACTCATATTCATTTCCTCACTTGTCACAATTGCAACATAAGCTTAAATCTTACCCTGATCCAAGTCTTAGCCAGGTGCAACTTCTAGTGATGAACAGTGGTGTCAAAAACTGTAGTAAATGGAATGTCCACTGGGGGCTGGTTATAAAAGACAGTCCATCCCATATAGAGTCTCATCTTAAGGTCCACTTAACTACAGAAATAAATACATTTACAACCTGGTACAAAACAGCTTTGGTCTCTATAATTCATTTCCTATGTGTATGGAGGCGAATATTAATACAGCTCCCCTGTTTGATTATATTAAAGCCAATCTGTGTGCAAGCTGATTGACAGTTATTGTGAAGGTTAGAGTCAGCTACCAAGAAAAATGTGGATCTTGTTTATGGGAAAAAAAAAAAAAACAACATATTTTTCTGCTGTAGTTTTGTTTGTGGAATTACAGAAGCAAGGTCATCAGGTTCTATCATTAAGCTGCTTGATTACAAAACCCAACATAACTTAGCATAAGGATGGCGGAAAAATGGCGCTGGTTTGGTGACATGCTGCAGCAGAGTGTGCAGTGGTTTGGAATCGGGTTTTAGTCTGTTTTAATCTGTTTTTAACCTGTTTAAAGCAGGTTTGAATCCTTAGGTTTTTAACACATGGTTTGAACCTAACTTAGCTGCATCAGGTGACGTTAGCATTAATTCATATTAAGTTACACAGTCTCCCAGTTAGTTTACTAATTAGCCCAGGTAGAACTAATTAGTGTGTTTATACATTTCACAGCTTTGACATTGCTGCTATCGAGCAACTGCATGTATTAATATTTAATAAGTTGGTAAAATGACTTGTGTTGTTTGTGTTTAACTCAGAAAGACCCAAACATCCACTGTCGACCAAAACCATCTACTGATGTAAATGTTTAATACCTGTTGATCCACTAATCCTATCAATATATGTAAATAACTGGTGTAGAATTTAATTTGTCATCTTTTCATGGTCATCAGATATGACCCATTTGGACATTCAGAGGCTCTGTAGTTACCGTGGAAACACAGTCATCTTCTACAACATTGATTCACCAGTAAAACCCATGGAGTCTGAAAAATTACAGTGGATGGAGACACTTGATTTATGTTGTTAATGATGTACTTGACTGAAAAAGTCAGTTTTTCTTCAGTTTTCTCTGTTTTGTTAAAATAATGTTTGAATTTACTCAGAGCTTTAATGAACATTTAAATTAAGTATAGGAGATTAAATATAAGAAAATACATGATTTACAGTGAAAAATGTTAAATACAGAGGATAATTTATAATAAATGGTGATAAATCACTAAAGAAAGGTTAAAAAGAGAGAAAAATGTATTTGGGAGCTGACAAAATTAGCACTGGGTCTTTATGGGTTAATATGATACTTCTCCAGCTTCACCCAAGTTTAGTCCAAATATGGCAATTTGTTTCCAAAAAAACAACACAGTGATGACCATCTTTAGCAGTCTTCAGGCTTAACAATAGCATAACACAAACCAATGAATGACATCACAGAGGGTTCATGCTTCATATACGTACAGTGTATGGTTGCAACAAGGACATTTGCAACCATACACTGTATGTTGTACTTTTATCCATGGAAACACTCACTGATGTAATGTCCTTTACTTTAAACATTATCCCTAACCCTATAACCATCACAATTGAACACCAAGATCTAACCCTGACCTAATTGTAACATTAATCCTAAAGCCAAATCTTAACCCACAAAAAGTCATCTGGATCTATAAGGACCTCACTATGTCTCCATGGTGACAGGAGGTCCCCGCGGGTTAGCGTGCAGACAGTTTAAACTTCCACTGGAATGTACAAACACACACACATGGGGATGATGGTGTCATGTTGGGTCACTGTGCAGCCGTTGTGTCTCGTGGGGATCGTTCGACAGGGTAGGAGTTTCCCTAATTACAGTTTGCATGACAGATAACACACAGGCAGCAGCTTACACTCTCCCTATGGCATCTCCGAAGAGCAAACACCAGGCAAAGCTTTCCCATCAGCCAACATTTCACAGAGCAGGTTTATGTAGAATGCATATCATTCAGTAAATGTACATAGGGATATACTTTACAAACACAAAAATACCCCATAATTATATATTAAGTGCCACAAATTTACAAATATATCATAATATTTTGACATTTATAGTTTGCCTGTGGGTTTAACATGTTCAGCCATTTTGAAATAAAAGGTAGATTTCTAAAATTCTCCAAAACATATTCATCTTCCTTCCCACGCAACAGCTTTAATGATGAACTCCTTGAACATCTGCGTTTTTCTCTAACTCCACTTCTGTCAAAACGCAGCACGCAACATCAGAACGCCAGCGAAGCAAAGTCACGCTCGTCTTCTGTTTTTAATTAGGCAAAGCAGCAAAATGTATTCAGATACTTTACTCAAGGAAAAGTGGGCATACCACAATATGCAACTTATGTCTTGACAGATCATGTGTAGGACAAACATGTAAAAGACCAACGATGAAGTGTAAAGCTGCATGTCTGATATCATGTCATTTTAAGCTCATGTTTAACTGACCCGGTGTTTTTTTTGTTTGATTACAACAACAGGCTATTGCTCCTGTGTTGTGAGTTTGACCCATACATTGGATTTAACTCTTTAAACCAGTGTTTTTCAACCTTGGGATCCAGACCCCACGTTGGGTCACCTAGAATTCCAATGGGGTCGTCTGAAATTTCTAGTAATTGATAAATAGCAAAAAAAAAAGTGAGTTGAGAGAGACAATCGCAATACATAGACAAGACAAACTGTGAAGCTGAAACTGAAGCACTGCGGTACTGTTTATCTGTCAAATGTTCAAACTGAAGCACTGCGGTA
>JAPQRP010000024.1:30323858-30336027 GCA_037367295.1 Apogon hyalosoma | reverse complement strand
GCAAAACTATTGGTTGAATTCGTACCAAATTGGGTTTATAGATTGCCAGTGACCCAGAATAGATGTCATTACATTTTAGGAAAAGTAGGTCAAAGTTAACATTTTTTAAATCTTTTTTTTTTCTCCCATTTACTTACAATGGCCGAAATTTCACATCTCTATAAAAACATCAATTTTGTTTCGATTTACTTCAAACTTGGCACATATATAGAGGTAATTGACATGTCGACATCAGCACACACGTAGACATAATGACATCAGCTGGATCTATGTCGAAATAAGCTACAATATGTGCAAAGGGTGGGGTTTGTTGTGCCTGACACCACTTGTTAAATCCACAGAGCTGCACGTCACAGGCTGTCGCATCACCGGCGCCACCAAAGCTACATCAATCAGTTTTTCATCCTTAATTAACAGGGAACAATAGCATTACTTCAGCCTAATTTTACGATTTGTAGTTTAATATTTCAAAAAAACAAAGTCAACTGACAAGTCAATGCGTTTTCGGAGACATTTGAACAATGTGCATAAAAGCCTGTTGTCTGACCTGCAGGTTCAACGGCGCTAAAAGCTGTATTTATCTCCTGCTGTAATGTTTCTGAACAAAGTAGAGGAACGCCTCCCTGCTGCCTAGACGTCTTAATGCTTAATTTAAAAAAAGAGGGAAAGTATCTTCCTTTGACAAGAAGGTCAATTGCTCAGTAATGATTGTTGAACCCAGGTGAAGAGTGGAAATAACATTTTGATTGATCAGATAATTCCTGCTGCTCGTTTTATCGTGGAGCCGTGACAGTTTAAGTGATGAGGAAGGAATGAAGAAAACTACTGGACCGTGAGGATGAAAACTCTGCATGTTAGACAATGAAGTGGTAATATGGTAAAAAAAAAAAAAAAAAAAAATAGACTATTAGGTATCGTGATAAGACTGAAAATGTGGGAAGATGTGAAATGAAGAGGAGGAGGAGTAATCTGGAAAAGTGGCTGAAGAGAATGTAGATACAGTATAGACGGCTGCCAATCCCTCTTATAATTAAAATCAATTCTGTATTTGAAAAGGTGCCAGTTCAGAGGAGATGTGGTCTGAGCGATGGTGAGAAAAGACAGAGTGGCTGATTCCCACATAGAAGAAAGTTTATTTAGTCGACTCTGAGGGAAGAATTAAGAGTGAAATTGTTACAAGGACAAGTGTAAGTAGATGGTTAACCCTTAAAGACCCAAACAGCCACCAGCAACCAAAACCATCTACTGATCTAAACTGTTTAACTCCTGTTCATCCACTAATTCGATCAATACGTGTACGTAATTTGTGTAAAATGCGGTTTTTCATCTTTTAATGGTCATCAGATATGACCCATTTGGACGTTCGAACACAGAAACACCGTCATCTTCTACAGCATTGATTCACCAGTAAAACCCATGGAGTTGGATCAATGACAGTGGATGGAGACACTGGTTTCATGTTCAGTTATTACCCCGCCCTCTGAAGGGGAGGCAAGGGGTATTATTTTTGGTTCGGTTTGTTTGTTTGTTAACACTTTAGCAGCAAAATTATAGGTTGAATTCAGACCAAATTGAGTTTACAGATTGCCAGCGACCCAGAATAGATGCGATTACGTTTTGGGAAAAGAAGGTCAAAGTTTAAATTTTTTTGGATTTTTTTTTTTAATCTTTTTTTTTCCCATTTAAATTATAATGGGTATTATTTCAAAATGCTATAAAAACTGTAATTTTTAACTAAATTTACTTAAAGATATAGAGATTAAGTTTAGACATCACTCAACAAAATATCTAAGTGATGGCTTATTTTTGGAATTTTTGTAAATTTTTTAAATCTTTTTCTTTTCCCTTTTACTTATAATGGGCAAAGTTTGAAATGTTAAAAAAAACATCAATCTTGTTTCAGTTTACTTCAAACTTTTTTTCCCATTTACTTATAATGGGCAAAATTTCAAATCTCTATAAAACAGTAATTTGAACTCAATTTATTTAAAACGTTGCAGAGATATAGAGATTAATTTTAAACGTTCATCCGCAACGTTTTTAAATCTTTTTCTTTTCCTATTTATTTACAGTGGGCGAAATTTCAAATGTTAATAAAAACATCAATCTTGTTTCAATTTACTTCAAACTTGGCACATATACAATTATTATATTTAACAAATATTGATAAGGGATGTAAGAGTGGATCGATGTCAAAATAAGCTACAATACATGCAAGGGTTTGTTGTGCCTGGCATCTCTTGTTTACATCTTTGCGGAAAAAGTCACTTTTTTTCAGTTTTGTCTGTTTCTGATATAATAACCCTCGACTTTTATGAACATCTACATGATCAGTGAATTAAATATAGGAAAATACATGATTTGAACTGAAAAAAATGCAGAATGCAAAGGTTAATATTATAATGAATGGTGGTAAATCACTTAAGAAAGATGAAATCTAGAGAAAAATTAATCTGAGAACTGCCATAAAAGTAGCACTGGGTCTTTAAGGGTTAAACATATAAAGGAGACTGAGGATCTATCTCTCATGTGTCCTCCTCAAAGGCATAGAAGCGCCACACTTTTCTCATAAGAACTTACTGAGCTGACGTTTTTTCACCCGTAGTAAGTCATACAAACCACAAAAGGATCAAGTAAAGATGAGGAAAAAAAACACGTCTGTCTTTTTTATGTGTTTATTACATGTTCGTACATCTTTTTTAAATGAATTTTCATCACATATATTTCACTGACTATTAGACAGTCAGCAGTTTTCTGTTTTGTAGTGTAAGTAGATCAGCCAAAATGAAAAAAATAAATTGGAGACACTGAAATACTTTCCTTGGAAACAAGGCACCTAAAGATGAAACTCAAGAATGTCATCTAAGGTTCACAGGCCTGGAGTGAAGGAGTCATGTGATGTTTTGTTTTCGTTTTTTTTTTTTAATAGATATGACACCATTACACATACGCTTCTATTTCTGTTGGGCTTTTTTTTTTCCCTGTGAGTATTTTTTTGGCATTAGGCCAGTAATCAATCTGGAGAAGGCAGGCCGGAAACAATGAGAGGAAGGAAACAGTTTTGAGTTTCACATTTGGTTTTTGGTGGTAGAACATGAAAGATAAGTGAGCTGGCAGAATGTTATGCAGGCTTCTACAGTCACAGAGAAACTATCGGACCACCCTTGTTTCCTTCAATTTCTTGCTCATTTTAATGCCTGGTACAACTAAAGGTACATTTGTTTGGACAAATATAATGATAACAATAAAAATAGCTCATAAGAGTTTACTTTCAGAGCTGATATCTAGACATTTTCCATGTTTTCTTGATGATAATCAAAATCATTTAAGTTCTTACATCAATATATATATATATCATTGTACTGACAAAAACAGTGCTTTTAGGCATTCCAGGTTTTCTTTTCTGTCTGTTTTAGTCACGATACACACAGGAGTTAGTACTTGATTGCATAACCATTGTTTTTGATGGTCTAATAATTTTTTCCGCGACTGTATTTGGATAACCCCAAAATGCCTACATAGAAATCACTCAACTCTCAATAATTACTGCAAGTGTGTATTTCAGTTTAGGCCAGGGGTGTAAAAGTCATTTTAGTTCAGGTTCCACATTCAGCTCAATATGATCTCAAGTGGGCCGGTAAAATAATAACATAATAAACGATAAATAATGACAATCCAAAAAATTTCCCCTATGTTTTTGAGAGAAAAACATAACATTAAGTGATGAAAATGTTTACATCTATAAACTATTCTTTAAAAAATGTGAATATCAAGAACAACTGTGAACAAACTGAAATTTCATAACAAAAATAAGTCCCAGTTTATCATTTACACATGTGCATTACACCTTACAGATGACAGTGGATTTACAAAGGCACAAAACATTTAGTAACATAATATATAGCAGCGTAATATTCTTAAAATTACACTTATTGCTCTTAAGATCTTTCCGGTTGTTCATGTTTGTGCAGGTTATTCCCATTTGTCATGAAAGTATAGCTTATAAATGTAAACATCATTCATTATCGGAACCACTTTATCCTCACTGGGGTCGCTGGAGCCTATCCCAGCTACTTGGGGGGTGAAGGCGGGGTACACCATGGACGAAACTAAATGTAAACGTAGTATTCATGTAATTTTCCTTTTTTTCCACAAAAACAAAGGAAAAAAATGGAGTTGTCATTATTTATAGGTTTTCATGATTATATTTTACTGTTCTAACCCACTTGAGATCATATACAGCTGACTGTGGCCCCTGAAATTAAATAATGTTGACACTCTTGATTATTAATATCCTCAGTGGCATTTTTGCATTTCCTTTGTTGGGCCGGTTTTGAATGTTTGACACACCAGCATTCCCTTTAGAATAGATCATAAGCGTAATGTGCTAAGTCGTAACAACTGAAGTGATGGGAACGTTTTCATCTTTTGTTTGTGTGTGAAGTGTTACGTAGTGAAACCCATTTGACAGATGCATTGTGACAGACTTGGCATTACAATATAATTTGAGTTTAGAGCTGGCATTAGACATCTTAGTGCGTCTCCGTGAAACACAGCAGCGTATAAATGTCAAACCTGCACTCGCTGCTGTTCATTAAGTGCCCATCATGTTTGCCTGGTCATTAGTCAGTGCTTTAAAAGATTACAAATGCATTTTCTTTTGACATTGAATGACAGCCGTGACCTACCCGACAACTTCCTATCAGCTCCTTAACATTTCCTCTTAGTCATGGATGCGTGTTCGTTTCAGGTGCACAAGAACCCTATTTATTTGCTCTGTGATGCTCCTTTCTTTGTTGTCACTTCCTTTGTTGACATGTCTATAGTTTGCATAAATTTCACTCGACAGTGTGATGGAAACACTCCACAGTGGCAAAGTAATATCAAACTCCATTTCCTGAGGAGGTGCTGTACACTACTGAGCATGCAATCTTTATACAGCAACTCAGATAAGATGCAGAGTTTATTTATCCAACCTCAAAAACTGTTTTTTTTTTCCAGATTTAATTCCAGTCAAGTCTGCGTCCTCCAACTCCAATGTTTTTATATTACCTTACAAAGATTGCTTTTCCGTATGCTTGGGAGGGAAATACCATAAATGTGCAAATGGAATTGCAGCTCTATCACATCTTTAAGATTCACTTAAACCTCTAAGTGGTTTCATTAATGTTTTTGAGCAGAAGTAATTTGTTCTTTATTGATTTGACAAAGATGGGTTTTCACTGATAGCCTGAATGTGAACCTACCTTCCATATCAATTAGAAACATATACGAAATGTAAATGTATCTGTCCGAGTAAGCAAGGTTTTATGAAAAAGTGAAAAGAAGCTGGAAAAAGTAGAGGAAGCACAGGGACTGATATTTAAAAAGGCACTATATGGACAAAAGTATTGGGATACAATGGATTCAGGTGCATTGTTGTAAAACTGGGCAACAAAACGGCCATGACAAATGTCATAATAAATGTTTGAAAAAATGTTTTTATGTCCTCTGCATTGTTTTAAATGTTCCTGCTCTAAATTTCTGAAATATTTGTCACATTCTGACCACAAATCATAACTTTAAACTATAAATAACTGTCTGGTTTCTTCAACTCTTGCTCAAGAGGAAATTAAGAAGAAATACTGATTTGACATGTATTGTAATACTCATTGACAACAACTGACATGAACATTTTAATTATGATAACATTTCAAATGAACAGAAATGGGAACTCAAGCTGTAGGTGTGATGGTGTCCCAGGACATTTGGTGTTATAGTGTGGAAATAAAATACTTGCATTAAAAATGATACTCAGAGAGGAAAAAGTAATCAAATGTGCCTTTAAATTGAAGATTTAACATGTTTTAAATGCAGTGAGGTTGTTTAGTGAGGACCGTGGGGTTTGTGAGAGAGCAACTTCATAGAAGAAGAAAGGAAAGTTATGATTAATAACTGATTTCTTTTTACACAAAGGTTTTTAGAGTGTCTTTAAATTCTATGCTGGGAGAGTATTCTACATTAGTCAAATTTATAGGCATCTTTAACATGACATAGCATTTCAACCAAACTAAAAAGCAACAGTTTTACTACAGAGAAAAATAAATAGTAAATGTGGATATGTGTCATTGTAATCTGACCTGAAGTCAGCAGCAGGTGAGCATCAGTCAGTCTGAGTTCCTGTTGGTGCACTGCATGCTGTCTCACCTTAGCCTGACCTTGTACATTTCCCAATTGCCACTATGTATTCTCTGAGCAAATTGAGACACACATACACTTCCTCTGCTCCACACATCCACACACAGACACACACACATAAATATCCACCGCTGTGTCAGTTGACAGGGCTTGCAACCTGATTCCTGGGTTTCAGAAGGCAGCAAAGCAGGAACCACTACCTGCCACTGATAAAACATGGCCGATTCCTCATGTCGTCACAGGTCAGCACTCTGATTGACAGCACAGCACCACAGATTCGGTTACCCCCCCCACACACACACACACACACACACACACCCACACACACACACACACACTGTTCCAACTTCAAATGATGACTATGACTCTGCTCAGTTTCACACAGGGATTTTCTCTGAATAATTCCCATTCAGTGTTTAATTTTCTCTCAGACTGCAGGACCTAATGTATTATTTATGTGCAACACTTTTTTTTCGTAAAAAATGTAGACCTTTTTTCTACCAGCCGTCTAAACTAGTGATGGAGAAAGTACTCAGACCTCTCACTTGAGGAAAGTAGCAAAACCACAGTGTAAAACCACACTGCAGCTCCTGCATTCACAACCTTACTTTGGTAAAAGTATAAGTGTTGTTAAGTGCCTGGGAGGGGCACGACCCAGACCTGACTGATCAGGGGACACCTAATCCTGTTTAAGGACTGCAGCAGGATCACTCTCACTTTGGTCCTTGATTTTGTTCCTGTTCTTTGCTTTTTCCCAGTATTCCAGAGTTACAATGCAAAAAAGGTGTGTATAAAAATAAGAAAATAAAACTCATTGTCGGGTTAAAATGTCTTATTTTAAGTGAAATTGTCTGCCAGTGCAGTAAGAAAATTGCACTAATCAAGTTTTCTTAAAATAAGAAAATATTACCTAAGGATTATATATACGGCCTTATGAAGATGTAATGAGTCAATAGACGTGTTTTGGCAAAACTGCATTAAAAAAGTACACATTTCTGGAAGGCAAACCGTTCCTGTGTCCTCCATGCTCATCCCCCAACAATGGAGCTTGTCTTGTTATAAATATTGCTTAAAATTAGTTGTAACATCTTAGTGGGGTAGCTCAAGATGAAAGTTCTCGGAACAAGTCAAATAATATTAACAAGCTCAAGTCTCATTACATCTAAACATACGATCTTTCAAGTTAACTATTCTAAATTCAAGTCAGTTTATCTAAGTCAGATATTTCTTTTTTGCAGTGTATTGTACGGGACAAAAATAAAAATAGCTGGATTATCATCATCTCCCTGGTCCGACACATTTCCATCCTCAGACCGTTACATAGATTTTATTTTACATCCTAAAAATTTTTAAAATCAATATATGTATCAACGAAGTACCAGAGGTGACAATCGTCCATATATAATACTGTATTATAATTACTGAGCATTCGTCTGTTCGTCTTGAATGTGGCTGCCGGTGATGATTGGGTTCAGTGTGATTACTGTATGTACTGGGTACTCCAATTTGTAGTAAAACACCTTAATATATAACTGTATTTTCATTTTATATTACTAACATGAACCTACAAAGTGACTAATAACTAATTTTATGTGTAATAAATGTGCTGTAAAAGAACACTATTCGCTTCAAAAATGTAGTGAAGTAGAATAATGAAGTAACAGAAAATGGAAATACTCAGTTTAGTAGTAAGTACCTCTATTTACCAAAGTACATTTTCAGTGCCTGATTTAAGTATAGCTAGCCCTGGAGGTGCTGCAAGGACTGTAAAATCCTTCTCTTTCTCTGACATTGCCGTAGGTGTATGTTGTTCCACAAGAGGCATTTTCAATTATCATGTTTCCAAATCAAGGGAGGAAAAAATCATTAGATGCCAACAATAGATGATTTTTTTTTAAAAAACGCTGAATTAAATGTACTTCACCAGTGTAATTATGTTTCATGTAAATAAAAAAAATTATTTATCCTGTGACTGCTTGACCAATGAATGATATTGCATCTTATATCTCACTCTTTGAGACTAATGAACACTGTAGTTGTTGTGAAAATAGAATGTAAGAGTTTATTATTATATTAGCAGGGTGAGACTTCATACAATTACCTGCGCACTCTGGTGACTGGTCTAGATAGGATGCAGTTGACTATCAGCCTCCTACGTTGCATCTTCATGGAACAACAATGACGTCACCACCAGTGGTCCCATTGGACAGACTGGTAATTGACAATAAGCAGGAAAATATCTCAGATTATAATTGCATGCCTGCAGACAGGATAAACTAATCAGCCTTTTGATTAGAATGCAGATTTTAACAATCAGTGCCTCGACGACGTGTGTAAGACATGAAAACACGGGTTTCTGGCATTACTTTCTGTTTTGCTGTATGGATTCTGTTACGATTTACGCGTATAAAACCCTCCTGTCGATGCAGAGAATAAAGACAACATGAAAAGCAACATCTGTTCACCTCATTCTTTCAATGCTCTGCGCTGAACCAAGAAACATCATTCTGTTTCTGAAGCTTTCAACACGCACACATTTGTGCAGCTCTGCGTTATCAGCGATGCTTGGCAAAGGCACGGTTGAAAGCTTGACAATCCAATCAAAGCATGAGGTTCTGCTAATGCACAATGATTCATACGATGCATCCAACAGCGTCGATAGTATCATAACCAACCTATTTTTGCCTTGAGTGATTATACAGGACAATAACCTTTGATCTGCACACTGTGATCTGTACATAAGGGTACATAGAAGCATGGAGGAAAATTACTGAAATCAAAGTAAGGTGATGTGTCTCCATTAAGGATCGTGTGCTAATGACGACCCTGGTTGATTCAACAAAGCCCTGAACAACGCAGAACCAATTTTCTATTTCAAGTCAGATTGCAATCCATTTACAGGTGTCCTGTGGGTACTCTTGAATTCAGCTGAGGAGAACCTTTATTAAAAGATTAATAAAGGCCAACCTGATACTGTATCTGTCCTATTTTTCTCTGAAGCATCCCATAAAATTAAGGATTAACTATCTTATCTCTAATAACCGACGTGCACGAAACATGTGAGTGAAACAAAAAAATGGATTAAAGCAGTAATGTCAGAACAGCAGATTAAGTGAAAAGCCAACATTAGGTCAAATTAATTTAAGACGTAGGAATAGAGTAGGTATTTCTGCGGTAAATCTTCATCACACTCAGGAGCAGCAGTAGCCTATTATTGGAAATTCGACCACTGACTGTGTGAAATGTCAGTTGTCTCCAGTTTTTCAGTGTTATTTCAAGTTGTTTCGCTGAGATAAATACTAATGCTCTTTTCAGCGATTAAATAGCAGAGCAAGCAGGAGGGCAGACTGTTAAAGCGGTTGAAAAATGATGTCAGTGAAGTCATTTTAAGAGAAGCAGAGGTTGTCGTCTCATAGATGTGCACATAAACCCACAGAGAGGAGATACAGACTCATTTAAAACACAGCACAATAAATATTTATAGATCACCTTCAGGCTCTGCAGGATTTTATCCATCCACCCGTATCCGGATTCAGCTTTTAATTTATTATGTACCAAAATACTCATGAAAACGATCAAGATTAATCTGTTGCAAAAGTAAATCTTCGAGTTTGATCCCACTCCTCTGCAAGTTCCTTCTTTGAATGAAGATTCTCCAAAAGATTCCTAAAATATTTACAGGCAGTCTGCTACAGCCTGAATAGTAAATGTTGTAATGAACTGGAGGTGGATGAAGAAAGATTAAAAAGTTCAAGCACTTTGCTCAAGTTAGTTTAAAATCAGAGCTGTAAGATTAATTTGTAAACTGCAGTCAGACTTGCAATTTTTTGGAAAATATCTGCTTCAGACATTAAATGTGCTAAATCTTACATACTTTAATAAGATGAACCATAAAACAAATTACAAAAGTGCTGGTTAGCTCATATTTTCAACATATATGATGGTGTGTTATTACGTATATATGTTTGTTTATGTACATTTATACAATGGATTTATAAATGTTCTACTAGAAAGAACCTGTAAAGTGAATGTATTTCAATGTCCAGACACTAGACGCTTTTCCACTGACCTTCAAATTGCGTGAATATAACCTGCGCATAAAAATTTACCTAATGGAAAAATGACAATTTCACCAAAACTCTTGTTTTTCAATTAAAAGTTTCTACACTGGCAAGAGGTGTTTTTTTGGGCGTAGCACAAATGGTATATCACACAAAACTGCAACGGAAAGACCACGTAAATTTAAAAAAACTGATGTTGACGGATTTTACAAGCGAAGAAGAAGAGTTTTAAAAGAAACATGGCGCGGTATGTGTGGACACACCAGGAAACCAGATCATTTTTTAATTTGGTATGGGATAGAGGGGTAATATATAATAATAATGAATATATCTGTAAATAAACATAATATTTACATTTGTCGCCATGTTTATGGAATGACTTATCGTGTCATCTCCTGATAATAAATAAACAAATTATTGCATTTGTGATTTAATGGAAAAACCGATCTTACGCACTTCTGTTTTTTCAGTATTTAGTAAATATCAGTAAAGTTTTGCGCTTAAGTCCAGTGAAAAAGCAATCACTGTGTTGAGGTAGATCTGGTAGCTCTAAGACAAACATTCCTTTTGAATAAAACCCATTTGCTCATTAACTGACAGAATTTCACAGTTTGGTCCAAGACTGTATCTGAGAAACTACAACCAACCAGCACTTTGGACTTAATTTTTCCTTTATTAGTGACTCAAATTTGGTAAAGTTGAACTACTTTTATTCTGGAAGCACTTTACTTGTAGACCAGTGTAATCGTTGTCAGGGGTGGACTGACCAGCAGGACATTCTGTCAAAGTCCCATCGTTTGACGTGGTGAAGCAGAAAAATAATCTAATCAGCGATGTTAACCATACCGACGACGACAGTCAGGGTGGAAAAGAACTTTTGAGTTTTCATGAAAAGAAAGCCTTCTCTTCTTTTCCCCCACAATGGCATAGCCTAATTAAAAGCAGCCAAAGCAGAGCCTTTGTTTTAATATTTGGTTTATTTTATTAAAGGGTATGGTACATTAGTTTCTGGGGTTACCCTTTTAACAAAATCATATCTTGCTGGAAATTATAAATACAACTTGTTTACGTTTTTTTAAATAATTTGTAAATAAATGTGAACTGAACTGAACTGAATATTGAAGACATATTGAATAGGTTATATTTGAAGGTAATTCTAAACTATCTGATACATGTTATACAATCAACTGGCTATACACAGAGGCTAACAATAAAAAATAAAAAAATAAAAAATCATTGGTTAAATCAGGTTGAAGATAGTTGCAGCTCTGAAGATCATGACAGGGAAAGTGCAGGGAAGTCCCAGGATGTGCCAGGATGCTCTACCCTAAATAATCCTATTTTAAGACTGTACTCGTGCTTTGTAAATAAATAAATGAATTAATAGAAATAACTGTTGATTGTGAAATGTTATTCTCTGTGAATATCTTGTCTAGGCTTGTGGTAATCTTGACACACTGGCCAGTGGTTATTTAACCCATAAAGACCCAGTGCTGCTTTTGTGGCAGTTCACAAATACATTTTTCTCTATTTTTAACCTTTCTTAACTGATTTATCACCAGTTTTTTTAAATAATATTATCCTCTGTATTTTTGCTTTTTTTGGTGTAAATCATGTATTTTCCTATATTTGATTTGCAGATTATGTAGATGTTCATGAAAACTCAGAGTAAATTCAAAGTTAATTATATCACAACAGAAGAAAAAAAAAAATTAAAGTGACTTTTTCAGCAAAGATGAATGCAAACTGAATGCAAAAACAAATGTCTCCATCCATTGTCATTGATCCAACTCCATGGGTTTTACTGGTGAATCAGTGTTGTAGAAGATGACAGTGTTTCTACGGTAATTACGAAGCCTCTGAACGTCTAAATGGGTCATATCTGATGACCATGAAAAGATGACAAACTGCATTTTACACCAATTATTTAC